>BQNB010030132.1:32667-55145 GCA_026074375.1 Tanacetum coccineum
TTGGGCCTTAAAGCCCAATAAGCGTTAACTAGTTGTTTTGAGAGTTTTGATGGACTTTTGAAAAGCGAAACATGTTTATGCATTTATTTTGAAAGTCGTTTGGAAAATACGTTTTGGTGAATATTGCGAAACATGAATTCTTGGTATTTTGTTGGAAAATGGTGAAATAGTGGAAAATTGTTTGAAATTAAGGTTCAAAACCTTGGAAAACGTTGTATTAAAGTACGGGTCATGTTGAAATTTCGTAAAAAAAATCTATACTTAGAATTTTTACTCAAAACGTGATTTTTAATAAAATAATAAAATATTTTTATTTTTATAAGTTGCTAAAAGACAAAAAATATATTTTTTCTCGAAACTTCTTTAAGATGTTTAACGTAAATAAACGTTTCTTTTCATATAGTATAAATGGTGTATTTATGGTAACTAAGTGAACCGAATGGATTTACCAAGATATATATATATATATATATATATATATATATATATATATATATATATATATATATATATATATATTATCTATGTTTATGTATTTTTATATATATGTTATATATTATATGTAGTATTTTGACTTAATTATGATATGATAGTATAAGTATATACTATATATATATACATTTTTTTTATATATATATATCTATTTATTTATTTATTTATATATATATATTTTAAATATATTATATATTTATTTATTATCTTTATATATATACTTATTTATAAGTATTTATTTACTTATCATTTGATATTTGATTGTTAAAGTATATACTATATTATGGTTACCGTACGAGTTGAAGTATGATATTTTTAGAGTTAAGTTGTCAACCATCACACCACTAAAAACGTTAAGAATAACCGTACAACGCGCATCTGACCTCTATGCATCAAACCTGAAAACTATTTCGGTAATGAATGATTAAAATGAGACATTAATTGGGATAGGTCGTGTCCGGACGTCGTTGCATTTTCTTGTGTGATTTTGAGTTAGCTGGTTGAGACTTTTGCTTCAGGTGAGTTCTTGTAGCCCTACTTTTTAAATCTTTTCCGTTGGGGGAAAACGATACTCAAATGTGTTTTGAACTGTTTTCTGAACTGTGCGAAACGTGGTTTTGTTTTTGGGACAATTATGTACTTATGACTGCTATGTGAATATTATGTGGTTTGATTGTACTTACATGCATCGAGGTGCATGGCAATGTATGTGATTAGAAAGGATTTAAAATGTCTTGTTTGGTCCTGTCCTAATCTAGTGCTTCAGCTGGTAGGCCCTTTAGGTGCGTAAGTGACATATCAGAGTTGCGGCTCCAAGAGTATTGGTATATGTTGGTTTGGTGACTAGCGTAGATGCTAGGTCATCGTACATGATTAGTGAGGATGCTAAGTCATGTGTTTGTTCGTATATATTCACTATCATATTGCACAATTATCCACTGTTGAAAATATTGGCACAACGACTGGGTTTTGAATCAAACCTACGAGCTCACCAACATTATTGTTGACATTTTTTAGTATCATTTTCAGGTGAAGTTAATGATCGTTAAGGCTGTGGTGCATGTAGCAGACTTTTAGAGAATCTCGTAGGAATCTTGTTTGAGACATCTTGCATTTGAAGTATGTTATGGATTAGTTTTCTTGAGGATTGAGGTTTAAGATTGAATGGACCCCTGCGTGGGCTTATGATTGTAATAATTGGCGACTATGTGTTGTGTTCATGGATGGGACATCACTCAAGGTTGTTTTGAGGTTGATGGTCATCATGACACTTTTATTAATGCATTTTAGTTTTCTCTATTATGTATCTTGTGTTATGATTGATCATTATGTCGCATACCTGTGTTTTCGCCTATGACGGGGTGTGACATATAAGATCAGATATGTTGGTCTCAGAACAGAACAACGAAAACACACATACATAATCTCTTTTGTTCTTGATTTGTGTTCTTGTGCCTAGACACAAATTGTCATTCTTCTTGAATTATCCCGATAGAGATTTCGTGCAACCCAGGCACCGATAGTGTCAAAATACTTTATACGGAAAATGGACTTTTACACAATTCAAGTAAGAAATCCAGGATTATCACATTATCACACACACCTTATTTTTTCCAACAAACATATAAAGTATTTTGTTTGTGACAATCATGGTTGGTGAATCGTGGAAGATGTGTAAATCTGTCTAAACATGATACTGAAATATGTTATAGCGAGTATTGGAGCGTATCTGGTATTTTAATGGAAATTTTGAAAACATGAAACAATTTCTATTTTGATGGAAGGGTATTCAAAATTTAGAATACACATGGGTTCGATCATAATTACAAGATGTGAACAATGTGACATATTGTAAGACATGATTTTAGAGGATGATATAATGAATCTGTTATAAGGCTTTCTAACCCATACAGATGCAAGGATAATTAATTCGGAGTACGGTACGCTTGCTTTTATACTTCGTGGTTTGGTTTTTTATGTGTGTTTAAATTTCGAGTCTGAACCTCCATGACAATTTGACTAAATTATATTTTGATTTGCATGGTTGAATTGAAAGATAAATCAATGTCTTTGATATAGATTTTTATGCAAATATGTTAATAATTACTCAAATTGGAAAATTGGTTAAAACTTTAATCGTATGTATTTTCATTTTGAGGAAGGTTAACTTTCTGAATGAAATCTATTTTATGTGAATCTATAAATGGATGAATTAAAATAATGGTTCAAAGATCCAATTTGGTGGGTAACAATCAATTGTTCTTCTGTTTGGCCGGTAACCGGTTTTTATTCGGTTGGTTCTTTGCCAATGGTTACTTTACAAGTTGTTGAATAAGTATTCAGTCAAATGCATGTATCTTCTCATCGGTTCACTTGATGAAGAATCATTTTGGATTGTGAAATACTTATTGTATCAAATGATTGTTTCGCCAAAGATTATTGGGTTAACATATTAATTAATTTTAATTATTGATCAATTGCCTTGATGTTGTTTTTAAAATTGAATTTTATGGATGACTGTTTGTAAGAGTAATTCTCTGTAATTTTGCTATGATGATTTTTTAAATTGGTCTGTTATTGGTATATGCATGAATGTTGCTTTTATTACATATTCTATTTGATATGGTAAAGTGTATATGATATATACTTTGTTTGGTTTGATAAAGTTGTGAATTATCAATGCTATTCTTATATTGAAATAAGTGAATTGGCTGAAATTCATGGTGATTCTTGTTAGAAGTTCAAAGTACATTAAATCACATAACGTGATTGGAATAAAAGACACGCTTTAATGTTTGATTTTTTTTTCCTTATTGTTTACCGATGGAACAAGTAGGACATGCGTTGTCTTGATCGGTGTTTGTTTGGAAAATGAAGTGTATTTTGAATAGTTGTATTTCTGTATGAAATAAGGGCATCTAAACTCTACTATGATATAGATTGGCAAAAAATCATTTGGGAATTGGTTACGCCGTAATCAATTAATGGGTTTACACCGTAAACATTTGATTTACGTTATAACCCCCAGGAAAATGATTACAAGATTACGCCGTAACACGTGGTTGTTACGCCGTAACATGAAGTCAGTAACAAAGACTTGTTGGATTCCCTTGATAAATTTAAAATTTATAAAATAGAAATTAAATTGCAACAACTTGACTTAATTAAAACCTTACGCACAGATAGAGGTGGTGAATATTATGATCCTGTATTTTCCAATCTGTAGGAATCATTCATGAAACTACAGCTCCTTACACACCATAACAAAATGGTGTGGTTGAAAGGAAAAACAGAGCTCATAAAGAAATGGTTAATTTCATGTTATCTTACTTGGGTTTGAGTGAGGGGTTTTGGGGAGAAGCCATGTTAGCAGCTTGCTATTTATTAAATAAGGTTCCTAATAAAAGGAACAAGACTACCCCATGTGAACTTCGGTATAAGAAACAACCCAACTTGTCATATTTACGAGTTTGGGGTTGTAGGGCCATAGTTAGGCTTCCAGACCCAAAAAGGAAAACTTTGGGTGAAAAGGTTATTGATTGCATCTTTGTTGGATATGCTGAGAATTCCAAGGCATATAGGTTTTATGTTATTGAACCTAATAACTTTGTTTCTATTAACTCAATTATAGAATCAAGAGCTATAATATTTAATGAGAACTGTTTCTCTTCAATACTCAGACCAAAGGATGTTATACCAAATTTGGTTGAATCTCAAAGGGATGACCATTCTAATGATGTACCAAGTGAGGTTCTTGAACCTCGTAAAGGTAAAAGAGTTAGGAAAGCTAAATCATATGGTTCTAATTTTCAGCTATATTTAGTTGAGGGATCGAGAGATCAAGTTGGATCACAATACTCTTACTACTATAGTATTGAGGAGGATCCTAGAACCTATGATGAAGCTATGCAATCTCGGGATGCTGCTTTTTAGAAAGAAGCAATTGATGATGAGATTGGTTCTATTATAGAAGATAATAGATGGGTCTTATCTGATTTACCTCTAGCATGTAAACCTTTAGGTTGCAAATGGATCTTTAAAAGAAAGATGAAAGTTGATGGAACAATTGACAAGTTTAAAGCTTGATTGGTGATCCAAGGCTTTTGACAAAAGGAAGGGGTCGATTACTTTGATACCTATGCACTAGTTGCTCGTATCACTACTATTAGATTGTTGTTAGCTTTAGCAGCTATTCATAATCTAGTTATCCATCAAATGGTTGTCAAAACAACAATCTTAAATGGTGATTTGGATGACGAAGTGTATATGAAGCAACTAGAAGGTTTTGTTATGCTAGGTAATGAGCATAAGGTGTGTAAGCTAGTTAAGTCATTATATGGGCTGAAACAAGCACCTAAGCAGTGGCATCAAAAGTTTGATGAGGTTGTGTTGTTAAGTGGTTTTCTCTTAAACCAATCTGACAAGTATGTATATAGAAAATTTGATGGCTCCAGTAAAGGTGTCATACTTTGTCTATATGTTGATGACATGTTGATTTTCGGATCTAACCAAAATCAAGTTAATAAACTAAGAAGTTTTTGTCATCAAAGTTTTCAATGAAAGATATGGGAGAAGCTAACGTTATTCTTGGTATTAAGATAAAATGTGAGAATAAAAGGATTGTCATTACACAATCACATTATATTGAGAAAATACTCAAGAAATTTAATCGTGAAGATTATTCTCCAGTGAGTACTCCCATGGATCTGGTAGAAAAGCTTAAGCCAAATACAAGTAAACCTGTAGATCAGCTCGAATATTCAAGAGCTATTTGCTGCTTGATGTATGCTATGACTAGCACAAGACCTAATGTTGCTTATGCAGTTGGCAGATTGAGCAGGTTTACTAGTAATCTTGGTAGACAACATTGGCAAGCAATAACAAGGGTATTCAAGTACTTAAAGAGTACTATGAATTATGGTTTATCATATGTTGGATATCCTTCGGTGTTAGAAGGTTATTCAGATGCTAGCTGGATAAATCGTGGTGAAGATTCATCTTCTACTAGTGGATGGGTGTTCTTGCTTGAGGGAGGTGCCATTTCATGGGCTTCCAAGAAGCAAACATGCATCACTGGTTCTACTATGGAATCTAAGTTTGTAGCATTGGCTGCCGCTGGTAAAGAAGCATAATGGCTAAGAAACTTGATACATAAGATTACAATTTGGCCGAAACCAATAGCACCGATTTCTATCCATTATGATAGTGCTGCCATGTTGGCTAAAGCATATAGTCAAATGTATAATGGCAAGTCTAGACACTTAGGTGTTAGACATAATATGATTAGAGAGTTAATCATGAACGGTGTGATTTCTATTGAGTTTGTACAGTTGCAACGTAATTTAGCTGACCACTTCATGAAGGGTTTAGATAGGGACTTAGTGACTAAGTCAATGTTAGGGATGGGATTAAAGTCCGTCTAAATCTACTATCTATGAGATACCCAATTCCCTTCTAATATAATGTTAGAAGCTGAATTTAATGTGAAAAGCTCATAGCTAGAGATTAGAACACATGTATTTATCCCAAGGTATGTGTTCAGACCTGCAAGTGATGTTAGGTTAAAGTTTACCTTCTTAATGGTTCTTTTGAAAAAGTGCAATGTAAGGCATGATTAAAAGAAACCACCTATGTAAACATGAAGTTTTACCGCTTCAAGAAGCTTGGACTTGGCTTCCTATATGTTCATTAATGGATTGGGACACATGGCTTGTAAAGTGTCAAGTAAATGAACTTTAGAGTTTTGTAGAAACGAATGTGTATAGTATCTTCAGGTATTCAAATGAATTGACTGGTTCAATTAGTACGACACCCTGATTTTTGAATATTTGGAATGTATATTATACTAAGATGAAAATTCCATTGCAAGAAATTTTCATTAATGCATTTGTTTGTTTCGTTATGTTTGCTATAACATAATGGCATATATCATTATATATGTTTTAGTAAATCAAAGATTACACTCAAATGAGGGGGGTTTGTTGGTGATTTTAGTGTCATCGACGGCCATTTCGGTAATGGTGATTTACTAGAGACCAATGAGTTTTCATGTTCGACTTGGATACGAGTTAGGGAAGTGTAGGGTGCACACTCGTTGAGTTAACATGAAATCTATCTAGGTGCTTGGAGTTTACGCTGTAACCAATAAGGTCACGACATAATGTTTTTAACAAAATCAAAGCCTATTTGGTTTACGACGTAACGGGTATTGTTACGCCGTAACAAGTGAAACATGTAAAACATTACGTCGTAACACTTTAAGTTACGCCATAAAGTATTGTCTGTTGGTTAAAAACAGTTCGAGTTTAACTGATTCTAACCGCCCAAAACTAACCAAAAACTGTCTTAATATCAAATATAAGATCAGATATGTTGGTCTTAGAATAGAAGAACGAAAAACACACATACATAATCTCTTTTGTTCTTGATTTGTGTTCTTGTGCCTAGATACAAATTGTCATTCTTCTTAAATTATCCCGATAGAGATTTCGTGTAACCCAGGCACCGATAGGGTCGAAATACTTTATACGGAAAGCGGAATTTTACATGATTCAAGTAAGAAATACAGGATTATCACATTATCACACACACCCTATTTTTTCCAACATTAACCTCATAAACTTTCACACATTTTTTGTATCATTTGAACCTCATAAACTTTCACATATATTTTCTTGCTAATCTAATTTGTAAACGGACATGTCCATTGCACAAGATTATAAAAGACTTAAACTTATTTTTTAGAAAACAAACTACCTAAAAACAAATTTTATTTAGCTTACAAAACTTATCGGAACTTGTAAAAAAAGCTTATATATGTCTTGAAATTAAAAGTTAGTCCGATTAGCTTATTGTTGGTCCCTTGGAATCTGTTATAAGGTTTATCAAATTAAACTAATCAGATTCCATGGCAACAAACTGAGTTTTAAACAAATATATATGAGCAATATAAAGAACAAGTTTAAAACACACAGAGGTAACTTTACAATGTATAGGTTCTTATTAAAATCAAATAAAGAATCTATGACACACCTTGCTTGCAGAATAGCAAGGTGGTTGAATGAAAATTAGGGTGTTATCTCCTTCAATCTTATTCTCTAACCAAAGTTATAAGAAATAACAAAACAAACTATTCGACTAGAACTGAAGCTTCAGCTTCAGCAGTTTCTATCCAGTTTGTTTGAAAGATAAATGAACTCTTCAATGTGTATCACATTAATTGGAAGAGATAACATTTACTCTGGAAATCCCTTTCCTTTTGTAGGCAAAGGGATTAGGGTTTACAAGTTAACCCAGTACGCGTGTCATGCATCCAGTGGGTGGTTGAGATACCATTTAATGCAGACATGCTCTAAAGTACCAGGTACAGTCCTTTAAGGAAAGGTGTTGTACTTCTATACCAACTTTAGAAGCACCTTTTCCCAAGGAGATTACTTTATTCCTTTTGACATAAAGTAATCTTTTTCCCGCCTTGTAAACCTTCTAGAAGTAAAACAACACGTTTCAACTTCTGTTAAGGAGATAGACTACGCTCAGCTTGAAATTGTCAAGAAAGTTGAACTGAAGCTCTTTCCAAAGGCCTTCTTCAGTTTTTGTACTACTATATAAACTAAAGTGAAGATAGTTCCTAATTTTCTAAGGACCTGAAGAGCTGACGCTGAAGAAACTTTAGCGACTCACACTGAAAGACTTCAGCTTGAGTAACAATTAAGGGATTTTATGTTTAAATCTACTGAAGGGCTCAAGAACTGAACCCAACAATCTCCCCCTATTTGAATATAAAAATAGCTTAAGTTAAAATCAGTTTTAAGTGAGCAAAACAACATAAACTGATAACCTTTTATTCTAACTTTCATTACAATACATTTACAAAAGATAAAGTTATTACAAAAGATTACATTCTACTGCTTCAAATGCTCAATGAGTCTCATCTGCTTGAGTAGATTTAGGTTTCTCTTATCAACTTCAGTAAGCAAAAAGGAGTTAAAAGTCCTGGCATGATCATCCAGTCCAGGACCTTGATGACGTCTGAAGAAGATTTCTTGTACAATGTACAACATGGTATTCGGTAAATCTTTTATATCTTCAATGGTAACAAAATCCTATCTATGGTAAGAGTTGAACAAGATCATACCAAGGACAGGTTTATTTAGCACAGTGCCAACTAAATGATCTTCATACTGAATTGATGACTTAAGCCTTTGGTTTGCTTTGAAGTAATCATAGATGTCATCAACATGTTTTCTCTTCTTGTTTACAAGATCATTTAGTTTGTCAAGAGAGTTTTGTTTACTTAGAGGAATATCCAAGTTTATACCAAGTTTTGCTTCAGTTATGTAGATGTAGTCCATTCTTGAACGTATCTAGTTATAGATGATTTTCTATCCTTTACCAGTTCTTTTGGGACATGCATTCATGACATCTATCCATTCGCCAAGGTGCAGATCACTGGCTTTGAAGTTGGGAAGAAAATCACTTGTACCATCCTCTATGTGCACTTTAAGTGTAATTGGACCTTTTTTTGGTCAAGACATCACAGTTGGTGATTCTTGATTATGCTCTTCTATTCAGCATTTGTCAAACTGTAACTTGTCATTGTAATACTTGTTCACCACTTCTGGACCAAGAAGATCAACGAGCTCTTCTTTTCTTACTTCACTTTCATGGTTAGATGCTTCAACTTTGGCCTCTTCCTCTATCTTCTTTTGTTGATTGATTTGTTCTTCAGTTAGATGGATATGCTTTCCATATTCAGTAACAAAATCAAATTTCTTTGCTTTCTCAATTCTAGAATATTTAACCATAGACCCAGCCATGTGAGTTTCATCATCATTAGAATCATTGTTAGTATTCTATTTCTCAGCCTCCTCTGAAGATAAGGCCTTTTGCCTTTGTCCTTCTTGGTATGCTCCCCATCAAGTTGAAAGGAGATTTTTGGTGGATTATGGAGAAAAGGAGATTGCATATGGATTGTGGTGGTTGTGATGATTGGAGGAATGATTGGTGTTGTAGGTGGTGGTGTTGGTTTTGATTGTTGTTTGGTCAGGTTTTCTTTTTCAGCATTCTTTTTAGTTCTTCTTTGAAAAAGCTAGGAGATGGTTGCTTGATTTGTGTTCTTCTCCCCCTCGGCAGGCGTAGTGTCAGCTTGTCCTGATAAAGGAACACTTTGATCTCTAGCTTTTGAGGAGGCAAAATCTAAAACTTGAGCAAACATGTTCAAAGCTTTTGTGACATTTAACAAGAGACTTGGAAGAGCATCAAAGGTTTTTAGCTTAGCTTAAACTGATGCAACCTATAGTGGTAGTGAAAGAAATTATGCTGGAAGTTCCCACTAAAGATTATTTAGTTTAGCGACTTGAGATGTAAGACTGGTGACAGCTTTTGTAAAGTCCTCCAGCTTGGTGGGAATTTCTTTCAAATCACTTGGTAGCTCAATTTACAATTCATGAAATTGTTTCTTTAACCCTTTTACTTCTTTAGTCAGTTTATTAAATTTAGAGGGAAGGTCCTTCAACTCAGTTGGTAGTGAGTTGCTAAAGTTATGAGCAGATAAAATCTTTGAGAATTCAATTTGTAGAGACTTTACCAGAATCTTATTGAGTTGTCCCACATTGGGAAATGATGGTTGAGCTTTAAGGAGAGCAGCATCAGGTTTGTTCTTCTCAAGCTTTAGTTTGTGCTTTTGAGACTAAAGAATGAGGACTTGGTTGGTAAGCTCTTAAATTTAAGAAGACCTGGGAGATGAGGATTTCGGAACTGAAGTATCTTCAGTTTCAATATTTGTAGTAGCATGAACTTCGTTTGCCTCCTCATCTTCATCACTGTCATCAACAACAATGATAGGATCATCTTTAGGTGAGTCCGGGTCTTTGAAGCTTGGCTGAATGCTTGACACCAGTTTTTCTAGATCTTCTAACTTGATTGTTCTTGAGGCTTCATCTTCCTCAACCTGTCTAGCAATGGAGCTGGCCCCTTTTCCTGTTGTGGGTTAAATGAGGACAGTTTCTAACCCTTTACTAACAGATTAGGTTTTATCAACACTGAACTGAGGGTTGGATCTTGCTTTACTAGTGACCCCTAAAGAGGTTGGGCCACCAGTTGCTTGCTGGTCCTCTTTATGCATTTCAGCAACCACTAGTGTGGAAGCTGAAGTATGGCTTATGTTAGAGTCCATGGCTAAGCTTGACTCTTTTTTTCTTTTCAAATGGCCAGTTTTGGATCCAGTAGGTGCTTTGGAAGACCAACCTTTTGTTGCCTCTTTGCTGGACATAGAGGGTTGTTTTAAAGAAGTTGAATGCTTTTTGTGTCTAGGTTTAGCTCCAGGCTTTGTGCCTTAGGGAACCCTCTTAGCATTGGAAGAGGGCTTGGGAGCTTTAAAGACCACTGGCTCAGCCGCATTGCAGATAGCCAACATGTGGTCTGTGAAGAGAAGTTCTTTAGGTTGGTTGGGCTTCAGTGCCCAATTGTTGACAGTGAAGACTTGAGTGGGATAGGGTGTTACTTCACCATATCCAAAGCTCTCCTTCATCTTGTGCATCATCAATAGAGATAGAAATCTAGTGTAAGGTACAACCTTTTCCTTGTGTCTCTTATTTAGTTTGATGATGATGTCTTCCCAAAAGATACTGGCATAGTCAATGTTAATCCTATTTTCTAGACTATACAGTATGATGCCATCTTTGTTGGTAATCTGATCAAAACCTCTAGTTTTACCTCCTAAACAATGGATAATCTGTGCCATTAATAATCTCCACTTAAGAGGAAGAAGACTCTTTTTGAGAGTCCTTTTGACAGGAACAGTTTCCCCATACACGATTGTTTTAAACCATGGCCTAACTATGTCGATAGATGGTGGTGCAACATATTCTCTAGAGTAAGAGAGGTAATGTGCACCAATGGCATTCCTAAAGGTGTTTACCCCTACTTCGCCATAGATACCAACAGTGGGGACAAAGAAAGAGACCTTAGAGTTTTCAAGAGCTTTAGCCGAGTACCAAAACTCGGCTAGGTATTCCTTATACATGTTTGGGGATCTGGTGAATGGTTCTTTAAAGCAGCATTTAGAAATGAAATCAGAAACACATTTGAAAAAATCCTGGTTAGTGTGTTCTGAGTATAGAAGAGCAACCTCATTGTTTTTGTTAAGGATGATATCTTCAAGATTGAATCTTACTTGTTTAGCAGCAACAAAGGGTTGTTCTTGTTGTGGAGGATTCTGTTCTTGGTTTGCCATTTGATATGATTAGGGTTTTGATGATTTGATTTGTTTTTGGTTTTTTTTATGTGTTTATGGTGAGATGATTTGTTTGTTATGTTTTGAGATGTGATTTGTGAATGATGAACTAGGTTTATATGATTTGTTACTTTTTACTTTTTCTTTTGAGGAATTGATAACTACCAAATGAAAGTATGTATTTGTGAGAAGTTTTAGGGTTTGGTTTTAACATGTATGTGAAACTTTGTATTTAATGAAAGTCCTTTTGACATTCTTTTGACACCTAGAATAGTGGACAGTTGTCTGTGCACTGTTAAAGTAGGTGAGAGAAAAGGTGAGGTCATTCGAACGATCGAAATTCATCTTTTAATAAACTTTTAAATTAGTTAACTTCTTTTGTAAGAAATCACTTTATAAAATTATTCATTTTAAAGATCATTTTTTTAAACTGGCCTTGTTATTGATGTTTAGAGATTGAACTAGGTTCAGGTTTGATGTCATGTTATGCTGAACTGATTATTGTAATCATCATTATCATCAATCTTCCAGCAAAGGCAATAAAACCACAAGTGCTCATGCAAATCCATTAATGAGACATATATGATTGCTCAGTTATTTCACTCAAGATACAGCTGAAGACTTAGATAAAATCATTTTATAAAGTGAACTGAATAAAATGAACCAGTTTTGTTTAGTTCTTGACTTGACCAATATTTGTGCTCCAGTGAAGGCGGCAAAATCACACATACTCATGCAAATCCATGAATGAGACATATGTGATTGCTCAGTTACTTCACTTAAGCAAACTAAAGGTTGTATGCAAAAACTAAAATGACACTTAACATATGAGAATTTGTTCAGTTTTGGATAAAAGCGTTGAACCTTCAGTTTTCTTCAGTTGGTACTGAAGCTTCAGGTTTTGAATCAATGTTTAGCATACCTAGTTCATTAATCAATCTTTTGAAAGATGGCTTATCTAGAAGCTTGATTAAGATATCAGCAAGTTGATATTGAGTGGGAATGAAATGAAATTCCATGTCCTCTTTGAGAGTATCACTCTTGATCTAATATCAATAAGCTTTGTTTTTTTGAGAGTGCAGAATTGGATTGTTTGAGATTGCAATAGCACTTGTGTTATTACAAAATATGGGTACCTTTTTCATATATGATATCATAGTCAGTGAGTTGACTCCTTATCCATAGTATGTTGGCACAACATCCAGCAACAACTAGATCTTCAGCTTCAGCTGAGAACATAGCTACAGATTGCTGCTTATTCGCACTTCAGCAAACAAGCTTGCCTTCTAGCAACTGACAAGCACCTGAAGTGCTTTTTCTTTTCATGTTGCATCCAACACAGTTAGAGTCTCAGTATCCTTTTAGGTCAAAACCTGAATATTTTAGATACTAAAGACCAAGGCTGAGAGTACAGAAAGTTCTCTTAACAGCAATAAGGCGGGATTCCTTAGGATTTACTTGATATCTTTCACAAAGATAAGAGAGACTTGGATGTCAGGTCTGCTTTCAATTAGGCATATTAGTGATTCAATCATACCTCTATACTGAGTCTCATCTCATTTACAACTATTGCCAACTGATATAAGGTCCTAAGATGTAAAAGGTACCATTATGGAGAGTTTTCACTCATAAACCATTTATGCCATATTTTTTTAACAGATCCTTGACATATTTTTCTTGGTTGATTAAAATGCCTCTTTCAGATTGTGTAATCTGAAATCCAAGGAAATAGGTGAGGACACCTATCATGCTCATTTCATATCTTTGAGTCATCAATTTAGCAAACTGTTTGCATAATTTTGTGCTGGTGGACCCAAGGATAATGTCATCAACATGAATTTATACCAAAATCACATATGTTTGAGTTTTGTAAATAAACAGAGTGTTGTCTATTATACCTCTTACAAAATTGTGTTCAGTGAGATAGGTTGAGAGAGTTTCATACCATGCTATTGAAACTTGTTTAAGTCCATAAAAGGTTTTGTCTAAATTTGCAGACATCGTTGAGGAATTCACCACATCTCAAAACCTGGAGGTTGTTTGACATAAACTTCTTCTTTTAGTTTACCATTGAGGAATGTACTTTTGGAATCCATTTGATAAACTATGAAGTTTCTAATATGTGGTCACAACGGCGCCACCAAAGCATCCTATTGGCTTCAATTCTTGCAACTGGAGCAGAGTATTATCATGAGTTTATGCCTTCATGCAATTTTAAGATTAAATTCACCAATATTGCCTTAAGATTACAATGCCCGTTCCGTCCTTTATTGAAAGAATTATGGAATTGCATCACTGCCTGAAGTATCTATCATATTGGAGAGGATAATAGTTCAGAGATCTGAACACTTCAGTGTTGTGAAGGTTATCCCCAATGAACATGTTTCATGGTGTGATTTTTATGTTCAGACTGATCCATCATTAATGAGTTCATCAGTTTGAAACAGATGATCATTTTTTAATATTGTGATCAATTTGATCATCTTGACCATATTGGTCAGGTGAGATTTCTACTTTAATAACAGTTGATTTTTTCATAAGGTTTTATGAAGAATTCTCAGTTGTTAAAGCGTTTTAGTGTCCATGATGTGGAACATTCACTTTCCTTCCTTTTTGAAAACTATACCATAACCTTTAGTGAGTATTTTCTAATTCCTTCAGGTCCCTGGTACATTCCCATATTTTGTGTAGTAATCCCTTTATTTGTTTTAAAACGACCATGTGTTCAAAAAGTTAATAAAGATTTCCTGATGTTACACTGCACAAAATAGGATCAGGATGGTTAGTTTTGTTTAGAAACCCACCTTTTAGTGGGAGTCTTTGATCTTAAAGAGCACTTGAATGAATCATGTCTTACTTACTTAGAAAGGACTTAGCTTTCTAAGCTTGAAGAGCTCTCTTTTCTAGAACCACCAAATGCCTATTGTGATCAGAAGTTGTTTATGAACCATTGCTACTACATGTTTCACAGTTCTTTGTGACATGTTGAGGGTTTCTAGGTTTGATTCCTCTTCTCAGAGAAATAATCCTGTTATGACCATGAATATCATGATCATAGCTTCTACATATTTCACATATGGGATAGTATACACAATTATCAGATTTATGATCATTATATCCACAATGTATGCAGGAAGGAAAAGGTATTGCTGGCCTTGAAGATCTGGATCTTGAGGAAGATTCACCTTGACCAGAATTATACTAATTTATATTCATAGAAGACATAAATTCAGCATGATCACATGTTCTGTGATTAGTTCTCTTACAAAACAAGACTTCATAACAATTATTAAAGAGATGATTGTTTTTAGTTCACAGTTCATTTTGAATTGAGTTTTGTATTTGTTTTGAAGTGCATTGGGAGGAACCTGTTAAGGATTCTTGTTTCTGAAGTAAGATGACTTATCTGATAGCTAAATTTGTAGAATTTAGTTATCATTAAGTTCTTTCATTACAATAGCCAAAGGATGATCATCTTCCATTTTCACATTCCTTAACTTACCAACAAGGGCTGAATTAGTTTTAGAAGCTGAGAAACTTTTGTTGCTCTAGCAGGACTAAGAAGGTTAATTTTTATTTATTTATTACCCCTTTTTAAAAATTCAGCTTTTGAATTAGGGGGGGGAAAAAAAAAAAAATTTTTAAAGTTTGACCATTCAAAATTGATTTGATAGTCTTTATTCCATAAACAAGTTCAGCACCAGCCAGCTTCTCCAGTGGAGGAAGGGGGTGCTACAGACAAAAGATTCATCCGTTGAATCATAATCAGTCGTTGAAGAGTCAGAGACAACAACTGAATGGTCAAGTGTGTTTCTTTGTGACTCATTTGAGGGTACCTTACCAGTATCATGATTTGACATAGTAGAATCTTCAGATAACTTAGGTTTATTACTCCAGTAATAGACACCTCTGAGTTATCTGTTGACGACTTTACAAACACTAGGTCTTTTGGCCTAGAGCTGGAGCTATCTTCAGTGAATTGGTCAATTCCCAAGATTTTCTTCTTTTGAGTGGG
This sequence comes from Tanacetum coccineum, assembly GCA_026074375.1. NCBI lineage: Eukaryota > Viridiplantae > Streptophyta > Magnoliopsida > Asterales > Asteraceae > Tanacetum > Tanacetum coccineum. The sequence goes on from BQNB010030132.1 coordinate 48,408, forward strand.
ATTTTGTTCACTGATACACTGATTAACTTTATTTGAAATGTTTAGCCATGCTTCTGTAATAGAAATATAGCTCTTTTTAGGTTATTTTCATAAGTTTTGATGTCTCTTGTGAATCTCAGTGTTTACATGTTGCATGGTAAGAAGATCAAGCTTTGCTTGTTTTAATACCAAAAGCTGTTCTTTGCATGTATTTAGTTCTTGAACAAGATTTCTATGTTTTGACATGAGATTGTTTCTTTGTTCTTTAACATAGTTTAGATCAATACATAGATAATCTAGAAAAGATTTTCTATCATCATTATCTTCCATTTCAGAGAAGAGTGTGTACATTTATTCAACGCCAAGATCATTAATCCATTCACCATTTTTTTGCACTTCTTTGCAAACAGAAACTCTTTGTTCATCAGCAAGAGCCATAAAGAGCTTTTAACTTTAGTTACATCGATTGTCGTCCAGATCACACTTCTTCTTTATCTCTCAATCATGACATTTCAGCAATTAGACCTTTGTTTTTTTCCTAAGGACACTGGAACTGAGGAGGGCTAGTTTAGCTTTGACTTTGTTGTAATTGGCTTCAAAGTCTTTGGTATGCCTTGGTTTCAGGTTTGAGCTTCAGATGAATTAAGAAGTTTTTGGTATGAAAAGGTTGACTGATATGAAGGAACTGATGTCTTTGACCAACAGTCGCTTGTAAAATGACCCTTCTTGCCACATTTGTGGCATTCAGTTTGGTCAGTTGCTTTTGCACCGCTAAACCTTTGAGTACCCTTTTTGAAGAACCTTTTAGATTTGGCTAAAAGAGATCTTGCTTGGTATTCTTCTTCAAGGTCATTTATGTACTCTTGTCTTGTATCCTCTTCATCATCATGACTATCTTGAAAGTCCTGGACAATAGAGGAAGAGAAAAAGGCAGTTGACAATGGAGTTGCAGAGACAAGAGATTTGCTCTTTCAGTTCTCATAAATACTGTCTATTAAGGTTTTTCTTAATATTTTGAGTTTACCAATTAAGAGAATGCAAAGCTTAATCTTTCACATGATTTTGTGTTTTTGAGACTTTTGGCAGAAAACATAGCCACATTCTTTGTGTAACCCATTTATTAGAACCATATATTTATTTCAAGTCTTTAAAATTTTAATAATGCCCATCATTTACTAAAATTCATTCATCAAAGCTTTATATCTGGTGAAAGTTTGTGTTAGAGATTCACCTCTTTTTAATTTGAAGGTGTTATAGCACAACTCTGTCTATGACCCTCACACCCTCTTTCACTTCTATGTGACCCTCATGATATAGTATCAGGTCATCCCAAGTATATTTTTGTAGTTAAGCAATTTATGACAGAACGGAGTTTATTTGGATCATCTGGAAGCACAGACATAATAAGACTTTTGAGAGTCGTTGATACTAAGTTATCAAGCTTTTCTCAGTCCTTAGGTTGTCCATTATGTCTCTAGGCTCCTTTGACCAGCCTGCCAATAGGCTAAATAAGGACCCGTTTGAAGAAGAAGTTTTTTATAATTGAGGTTCAATACCAATGATATTGGCAAATGAACCCTTTTTTCCCAATGGGTGAAAATTTTCACTCTCTAGTACAAGGAGCGTACATTTAGCTGGCCACCCCATTAGATGCAAGAGTATTTTGGTATCTTCTACTTGTTGCCATTATTAAGATGAGAACTTGATTTTAAGAATCTTTTGAGCCTTTTTAAATATCATTTTAAAGGGATTTAATAACCAAAATCTCTAATACCACTTGTTAGTCCCTTGGAAACTGATATAGGGTTTATCAAATTAAACTAATCAGATTTCATGGCAATGAAGTAAGTTTTAAACAAATATATATGATGAATATAAATAACAAGTTTAAAACACACAAAAGTAATTTTCAACGTATAGGTTCTTATTAGAATCAAATAAAGAATCTATGACACACCTTGTTTTGCGAATAGCACGTGGTTGACCCACGCGACAATTGGGTATTATCTCCTACGAACTTAAACACTAACCAAAGTTAAGAGAGTAAGAAAAAAACCACTTATGACTAAACAGAACTTTAGCTACATTAGTACCGTTCAGTTGTGTTTGAGAGCTAAATTAACCTCTTCAATGTGTTCATCACATTAATTGGAAGATATAACATTACTATGGGAATTCCCTTTCTATAATAGGCAAAGGGGTTAAGGTTTACCAGTTAACCTAGTACGCGTGTCATGCATCCAATGGGTGGTTAAGATACCATTTAATGCAGACGTGCTCTAATGTACCAGGTACAGTCCTTGCAGGAAATGTGTTGTACTTCTATACCAAATTTAGAAGTACCTTTTCCCAAGGAGATTGCTTTATTCCTTTGACATAAACAATCTCTTTTTCTTTCCCCCAGCCTATGTAAACTTCTAGAAGTGAAACACCACTTTTCAACTTTTGTTCAGGAGATAGACAACGTTCACTTGGAATTAATCAACAAAGCCTGCACCTAAACTCTTTTACAAAGACCTTCTTCAGCGATCTGACACCGCTGCATAACCTAAAGCGTAAGATACTTCCGCAATCTTTCTAAGGAACCATTAATAGCTGACGCTGAAGAACCTATCGTCGACTCAAAAACTGAAAGACTTCAGGCATGAGTAAGTACATAGGCTATTTGTATATTAAATAGGGGGAGTGATTGTTGGGTATCAGTTCTTGACCCTCAGTCTTTCAGTAGATTTAAATATAAAATCTGCCTAATAATACTCCAAGTCTGAAGACTTTCATTATGAGTTCCGCTGTAAGGTTTCTTCAGCGTCAGCTCTTCAGGTCGTTAGAAGATTGAACAGTATCTTCACTTCAGGTAATGCAGCAGTACACACAATCTGAAAAGGTCTATGAAAGAGCTTTAGTTCAGCTTGGTTGACAATTCCAAGCTGAACGTTGTCAGTCTCCTTAACAGAAGTTGAAACGTGTTGTTTCACTTCTAAAAGGTTTACAAGGCGGTAAAAAGATTGCTTTATGTTCAAAGAAATAAAGCAATCTCCTTGGGGAAAAGGTGCTTCTAAAGTTGGTATAGAAGTACAACAACTTTCCTGAAAGGACTATACCTGGTACTTTAGAGCACGTCTGCATTAAATGGTATCTCAACCACCTATTGGATGCATAACACATGTACTAGGTTAATTTGTAAACCCTAAACCCTTTGCCTATAAAAGGAAAGAGATTTCCAAGTAAATGTTATCTCTTCCAATTAATGTGGATACACATTGTATATTCTGAAGAAACATGTCCAAACTAATGATTTTACCAAAGAACAAGAGAGAGAGATTGGTTGTGATGTTTTTAGTGGAGAGAAAGGTTATGGAAATAGAAAATAGTGGTTATTACTATGTGAAAAGAAAAAATGAAACAACCAACCCCTCGTCAAGCGAGGAGAGGGCTTATATAGTTTACCTGATGGCGACCCATAGGCGTATGATGCTTCCATGGGCCTTGGGCCCGCTGGGAATTAGCTCTAATGACTATAAAATGACACAATCTACGAGCTAAGACCTATTACAACTAGTGGAGTGAGACTGACCACTTATTTTGTGTTTTAACAATCTCCCCCTAAGGGGTCACTCCCCCCATTTACAAAACTTAAAGCCTAGCCTACAATGGCTTGTCTTTATCTTAGCTCGTCCTTATTGAACATTCTCCAATGAGTTATGTGTTAGTATCATTGAATTTCTAGATTGAGCTTGTTCCTTAAACTTTGTATTTGGACATTTTGTGCTCTTTATCATCTTGAGATCATGCCACCAGCACGAATCTCTTCGCCATCTGAAAACTCTTGCCCATCTTGTGGATTTGGTGATTATCTGACCATCATGATCATGACCTTTCCTAGAATGGTTTGTCTTGAAAAACTTTAATGCAAAGTCTTTTTTTTTTATTTTTCTTGAGATTCGTTAACTATAATATCTTCGACACTATCGAGAAATGACGTTTCGGTATCAGAAGTAGCGGAAGTCCTTTAGAAATATGTGATTGAGCCTTTCATAAGTCCTTATGTTTGTCTATCGGGTATGAGCATGTGGCTATGGATCTTGTGAGTCAGCTAGAATTAGGAACCTCCACCATCATATTTAAATAGCCTGCATAAAAACAGTTAGCAATAAAGCGGGGGGACGAATATGGCTTTGTCATTCGCCCAGGTTTGGTTAGAGTAACCTTCAAATCCGTGAGGATCGACCTGTGATCAGATAGATTCAATTTAAGAAGAATCTTCTTGACAGGATTTCCAGCTGTAGTATTGAATCTTTCTAACACATAAGTATTAGATTCATCGTACTCAGCATGTTCTCATTATCGGAACGTCTCAAAGCAGACAGCACGATAAGAGTGAACCAGTGAGTTACTATCTCACCGATTGATATAGAAAATCGATTTGAAAATCAATCGACGTGTCACTTGCTAAAGTGGTTTTGTGACACATCGAGAGTTTTAAGCAATTCAAAATTCTTTAACCGTTGATCCATAACCTGGAACAAGTTTGATTCATAAAGAATCGCACCATTGTTGCTTTCCAGTTGTCACAAGCTTGATTCATAAGAATCGCACAAGTCACCTACCATGAGCTTGTTTGATGTTGGCTCAAGCAGGATTTCCATCTTCATTGTGAATACCTAAGTATCACTCGGATGTTCTGGCAAAATCACAAGGATCTTGCGTAGGACTCTAATGATATTACTTGATATTCACATTGTGTGAGATAACAAGCTAAATTATGACAAGTGTCCTAATGAGATTAATGGATGATCTCTTTTGGCTCTAGACTCAATAGTGCACTTTTAATTTTAGTGATCGGAGGCTGGAGCTGAGTGCCACCTTTTCAATATCAACTAACTCGGAGTGAGAAAGTCAATAGAAATGAGTGTATCTCCGTGAGTTTTGAAACAAAGTCTTTCCGACTTTGAGTGGCTGGGAGGGGTTTGTGCATAGCGTCACTGGGTCCATGACTGTCTTCAATGTCAGACAACACCTAAGTGTTTCTGACAGCATATGTATTGACCCGGTTTCTGCCTAAGTGTATGGAGGGCTTCTTTCTTTTCACCCTTTATCCTTACATTTCTTTTTCATTCTTCAACCCCTTCAATGCTTACCGAGACTTCATAACTAACACCTTGTTGGGTTTGTTCCAGTGTTAGCTCCATCTCAGTCGGCATTATTCCCGATTCTCACTTTTTCTCCTTTTTAATCATACCTAAGGACTTCTACACTAACTAGTGGATATCCCTGGGTAGATCCCTCCGGTTCTGGCTGGATCATGGGATTTGAATACCTATACCTAACCACCTTATAACTCCATAAAATTAAGTACATGGTCGGTCTTTTAGGGTATTCCATCACCATTACAAACCAAAATCATTGAAAAATTCATTCAAAGTGTTTGATATAAATATCAAAAGGTTTACACTTTGAATGTTTTAATCATCACTAAAAGCTCCCCCTTAACATGTGCATCGTAATCGTAGTACATGCTAAGTGTGGAGTGCATCAAGTCCATTTTAATTGATTACTTATGTCAATATACATTAAGTCCGTGTTAATCACATTTTCTCCCCTTATCCAAAATGTTAATCCCTTGATATTTTGGATATCAATTGATTAACCGTTCGGGGACAAAATGATGTATTCTAGCATAATGGAACCTATTCTTGCTCCCCCTCAACTTTTATGAGTTTATAAGATGGTGTCGAGTACAATTATTTGAAAGATTTTAAATTTACTAAGAAATTCTTGAAAATTTTGTACTCGAGCACATCTTATTTTTCACAAAAAAATTTACACTAGTTATTAACATATTCACATGTTTATTTTATACGAAAATTTGACCTGATAGATGAGAACATCATATGATGAAATCATATGGTCCTTTGTAGCCACCGTAGGTCTCCTTCGTACAATCTCCCACCAACGAACTTTTCCAAGCTCCTCATTAACTTTCTTTCTTTCAAGAGGTTTTCAATCTGATCTTTCTCTGTCCAAGCACTCTTCAGTGTTGCTTCAACTTTCTTTCCAAGTTATGAAAGTCTTTGCATCAAACTTCGAGGATAGAACAGATTCAGATACAGATGTAACATGAGCTTGTGTGGTTGGTGTTGATGTTGTCTTAGCTTCCCCCTAAACCAGCAATCCTTTCTTGAGTAGATTCAGAACTTTCTTGCAAGCCGCATTAAGCAATCTTAATGTATAAAGCCCAGATATCTGAAGTACACAAATAACTCGAAAACGCAAAACCAAAGACAATTAAGTCCCGGATGTCCGTATTTCTTCTTACATGATAGTGATGATATAAATTGTAACACCAAAGTCAACTAAGTCCCGGATGTCACAATTATTCCCTCCAAGTAGTCGAAATGAAAACACCTCAGTCAACTAAGTCCAAAATGTACTCATTTCTTTCTGCAGAATACTGACTAACTTAAGGAAACATCATACCTATGTGTACCTCTTTTATCAAATATTTCTACTTCTTTTAAGAATAAGCTTAGGGATTGACCATTTGGGCAAGATACTAATTGAATTAGAAAGAATTCAGAAAGAATTCTTCTCACGTTTTAAATAATTATACTCCTAACACTTCCTCCTGTGGACTCAAATGATGCATACTGGCTAATGACAAGATGTCCCTTCCATCATATGATAGAAATAGTGTACCCGAAAGATTCAACATAACCTAAAATCAAAAGAAGCTAACCTCAAAAGACAAAAGAATCTAAC
>BQNB010030133.1:0-55145 GCA_026074375.1 Tanacetum coccineum
TAATATCGGATAAGTAAAAGACTTTTAAATACTTCACAAATGATTTTATCAAATGGCTATTTAAGTTGGTTGACCTTGAGTATAAGAATGATTAAAAGGTCATAGCATGAAGTACAATTGTGGTTTTAATAAGAACAGGTAATTAAAAATCCAAGAACCTAAAAAATAGTTTCGGGTCTCTGGCGCGCTGGCCACGCGCTGACACATGGCCAACACGCCACATACGAAATGATTTATCCCTTTTTGGGTTCTTGGATTATATATACCCCCTCTTGGCCTTTGTATTCCTCACCTCTTACAAACATTCTTTTCTCTCTTTTCTCTCCTCTAATCCTCTAAGTCTAACACCTTTTGTGTTCTTAATATTCTCTTCTATCATCCATTGAAGAACACACATCTCCGTAAGAGAGCCACACAAGTACCTAATCGATACTTGTGTGTTTGGTCGAGGGTCTTCTTTCTCATACCCTTTCTTTAGAATTGAGTCTCTAGGTTAGGTTAGGACTTGGTTCAGTTATCTTTTATTTAATCAATCGAGTTGTAAGGGAAGTCTTGTATCCGTAGGATTAAGCCTAGATCTTTTAGGATCTAGTTGGGGTTTTGGAAAGCTTCTAAGGGGAAGGCTTTTAGAGTTATATGTTAAGTTGAATCACGGGTTCTTAGGGGTGGATTCTGAGGGCGGAATATCGTAGGTAGTAACTCTTCTTTGTGAGCGCAAGTCTTTGTTGAAAGCCGGTGGAGTTAAATTGTAACACGGTTTGTAGTCCACCATAAGAATTATACTAGTGTAGTATCGGAGTCATGGATTCGCAACTGGACGTACGAAAGGACTAAACCCCCCTTCCCGAACCAGTATATATCGTGGTATATTTTCTTCTCTCTTCTTCTTTCTATCTACTTATTGTTCTTATTGCAAAGTAGATTATTACACCACTCGGCTCTTTCGAGACTTGAAGTTTTATAAACTTCAAAGAAGTCAAGAAAACTTTATTCACCCCTTACAGTTCTACAATATCTATGAAAAATATATAAGTATGAACAACACAATCACAATATAAACAAAAGCTACGGAATATAAAAGACAAGATAAAAGTAAAGAGATAGAATAATCAAACCACAACACCGAGAATTATAGTGGTTCGGCTACGAAGCTCTTCTTCGCCCTAATCCACTCCCCGAGTATCCGACTCAAGATTTTACTATGTCAACAAGCTCCCTTCAGGCGGAGAAAACCGTTACACATCACTTATACTAATTGTTGGGATCAGTTCCTGAGCCCTTCAGTGTCTCAGTAGATTTAAACATAAAATCCCCTAAGTTTTTGGTATGTGCTTAATTACACATACCATTTTCCATTAAAAACGTGCTTAAATAAACAAAAACGTACCAAAAATACATTGTATTTGTATGTTTTGCATTTGTATTGTGCAGGTAGCGGATATCTAAGAAAAGGACAAAAACAAAGCCAAAACGACAAAACCGAGCACGAGAACGGAAAGAGCGTGAAGCAAAAGTCAAAGTCAAAAGTCAACCTCGGAAAAGTCAAAGGTCAAAGCCGAAGCCGTAACCGAAGAAAAAGTTAATGGGCCAACCCGTACCCATCTAATGGGCCGGGTCAGCCCACTACACACTTATAAGCCTTAAACCATTTAAACCCTTTAAAATAACCCAAAACCTTTTTATATATATACCCGACCCAAACAACAAGCCCACTTTAACCCAAAACCAACTTAACACTCGTTATCCCATTAACCCTTTACACCGTTAGTCCTCAAGGACTAACGTTGTTAGTCCTTTAAGGACTAACGGTGCAAACTTTTACCAACTTCAGGGGGCAACTACGACACAAATCAAACCATAAACCAATACCCGCCATTTACTATTCATCATCCCCCACCTCTATCCCTTTCCTTCCCTGCAACACGACAAAGCTAAACCCAAACCCCACACCATAAAATGACATTCCATGTTGGCAATCCTAGGAATTTTCATTCGTTGATGGGGCTAGTACAAAAATTGAGGGTTTAGATCAAAAGGCTTGGTGAGCACTCAAATTGGATGGCTTAGATGAAGACTTGAATCTCCTCACTAAAGAAACACAACAAGCACAGCTTATTCGGCTATATATAGTTTCAGGTTTTCCTTTGTAAAAGGAGGAGAGTAGTTTTTAGTGTAACTTTATTTTTAAATATCATTTTTTATGTTTTCTTGTTTTTAAATTATTGTCTTTCAATTCCAGATTTGTACCCTTTTAATATTAATGCAAAATTCAAGTTTTCAAGTTAATTTAAATGTTGTCTTTTAAGCTTTATAATCTTAAGTTTCCTTATGTTCACAAGCCAATTCCATAAGCTCTTTTAAGCTATTACAATCTGTTTTATTCATTTAAGGTTTCTCAAAGAAAGTTTAAGCAAGGTTACTGTTTCATCAAGAAATTATTTGGATTCTCAGCTTTTCCTTGGATATTAAGCAATACTGGATGGCTTATGATGGTTTAGTGCTTAATGGTTAAGCATTAGGTTAGCTAGGAAGGGGTTTGGGTGTTAAGAATCTAAATCATAAGCTTTGGACCATTGTAAGTTCATATTTCCATTTTAAGTTCCATTTTTAAGCATATACTCTTACTTAGCTTATTCCTATTTACTGTGCTTATTTCTGTCTCCTCTATGCTTAATGTATCTTATTTATGCTTGTTTTATCTTATTTGAAGCCTTTTATAATCTGTTGTTAGCTTAAATTTACTTTTTTGTCCTTAAAGGAGTGTTTGGGACAAGACCCAAAATGGGTCAAATTGGGATAAAATTTGCTTATGGGTTTTCAGTCAGCTCTAACTAGTTTTCAACAAGTTTATTGTTCAGTTATTTTAAGTTTTCAAAAGCTAAAATTCATTTTTAAGGTTTTGAGAAGTTTTCTTTAAATCCGTGGTTTTGATAATTTCTTAACTGTTTCATTTTGATTTTTGTCTAAAAGAAGTTTTTAAAGATTGGTATGTTTCTTGTAGCATCTAAATGCAGTAGGATTAAGTGTGTCAAGTTGTGCAATTGTCTTTTGTTTTAAAGCCATTCTGCCAAAATTCTTTAGTCATTTCAAAAAAGTTTAAAGACAGCTTTTGATCTTCAAATTTAGATAAGTAAAAAGTAGTTTTAGTTTCTAATTTTCAAAACATAAGCTCACTAGACAGTAAGGTTAATCTGTTTCAGCTTGACTTTCACTTTTGAGCTTATTTGCTCAGCTTACTTTAGATCTGCAAAAGCCTTTTTTCTCTCTTTACAAAAACTTGTAAAATCAGCATGTACTAAGCCTCACAGCCTTTTTCATAACTCTTTTTCTTAGCTTCTTTGATTTTCAAATTGTTTTCCAATTGCTGATTCAGAAAGCTTATTGGTCAAGCTTTAAGGTGATATAGCTTATTAGCCCATAAGGTTCCACTAATGTGCTTAAATTTAAGCTCAAATATTGTCCTTTAGGCTGTTGACTTCCAGTTTTGGCCTTATAGCTTTTTGACTGTCTCAGCCCTTTTTAGCTTAGATTCTTAGCTTATTTTTGTTCCTAGAGCTTATTAGGTGTAGTGCAAATCTGCCTTAGCTTATTTTCCCTTTTTACTAGCTTATTTGTCTTTAAAATAGCATAACAATTTGTCCTTAGTGTAAAAAAGCTAAGTCTGCCAGTTTTTCTTTGCTTATTTTCCAGCTTATTTTTAAGTTTTTGCAAAAAGTCACTTTTTTAAACTTGCTTATTTTTATCTTTGCAAAAAAAATGGTTTATAAAAAAGGAGAGGCATGGGGTTTGAACCCATGACCTCCCCTTTACATAGCATACGCCTTAGCACACACACACACAATACCATCTGCCCTAGGGTCTTTTTCAGTTTTAGTTTGCATTATTATTTATTTATATGCACTTTCTAGTTTTAGCTTAGTTAGCTTATTTGCTTTTTAACTGCTTATTTGATCAGCACTTTTTCAATTTCTTATTTTTCTTGTAATCTTCATAAACTAAAGTATTTTTCTGTATTTTTCTAGATTTTAATCATTTAGTTTACTATTTTTAATAATTTGATTTCTTTAAAACAGTAATTAATTCATAAAAAATAAAATAAAAGTCAAAAAAATAATTTTTTTTTCAAAATTTTCTTTTATCATGTAGGACCTAGGAAAAATAAACTTGCATCCGTAGGGTTAAAATTCTACAATTTGGTTTTTTAAAGAATCGGATTGACTCCCGTTAATGTTTTTTCGCGTTTTTCTTTAATTGCTTTCGTTTTTAGTTATCATTTATCTGTTTTTGCATGTTATTAGTAGATTTAGAATCCCAACCCTAAATTTGTGATTATTCAAGCATAATTCCCAAACCGACACTCGATTTTCAAATTCACGCCTCGACGGGACACGACCCGGGTAGCTTTTTAAGGTTTTGCTTTGGTTAAAAGCATTAATCTTTTAAAAATGCCTCTCGGAATACTTATCATATTTTCATTGACATTTTTTATTCTTATTATATATTTATATATTATATATATTTAATATATATATATATATAAAGGGTTGAATTTAAACGTGTCAATTTTTGACGCCGCTGCCGGGGAGGTCGTGAGACGATTATCGAGTTGAAGTTTGTTGTGCCTTGAAGACCCTTCCTTGTGAAGTTATTTTCTTTATAAAAATAAAAAAATAAAAAAATATTTTTCATTTTCTTTTAGTAGTATATAAAAACAAGAAAAATCAAAAAAATAAAAACATTGTCCTAAATAAAGATAAACAATTCATCATCAATATAATGCTTTTCACTGAAGCATTATCATAATAAGTTCCCAACAAAAGATTTAAAACTTGCCTTTTGTGTCACTTGCGAGGTACGACTCACCTTTAATTGATTAACAAATTACAAGAGGGGTATAAGGAGGGTTGTTCCGAGGAACTACGACCCAAAAGGAGAAGGTATTTAATAGCTTCGCGCTTTCCCGCTCCTCCGCTCCTTTGTGCGTTTTTATTTTAGAGAGCTACCGTGAAGCAAGTCGATTATCGGTTTAAGTTATTCAATCTCGTTTTGTCCGTTAATAAAATATGATGTTTAAAAAACTCAAAAATCTAAAAATAATCCCCTTTAACCTCTTTGTCATTTAATTCTTCCTCTTATCCCTCTATTTTTAATTCTTATGGCGTCATTCGATTATCATTTAAATCCCTTTTACACGATTAAAGAATGCTCGTCTTGTGGAGCTTTGTACACTACAGGCTATTATTGTTCTAAATGGGGTCTCGTAGACAAGATCGTTCGTGATCCTAATAAAACCCCCGACTCGTCTCAACGACCCCCTCAGAATTGTGCAAGGTATGGCAACCCGGTTGATGGTCCGTATTTTCGAGGATGTGCTCTTTTACGAAAGAAATTTAAGGAAGATTTGTTTACATATTGTGTTGAAAATGGAATTTTCCAAGACCTTCAAGATACTTCCGAGTCATCCAATGACAATACCAACGTTGTTAATGCTCCTCAAGAGCCATTCGTTGTCAAACAGGACCCCGGTGAAAATTCCTCGCAAAGTCCTCCACATATTGACCACAATTGTTGTTACGAGAGTGGTGATTCGTTAGACGATATCTTTTGTCAACGATGTACTTGCAAGTCTTGTGGGAAAGGTGCTCATTATGGTTATTATTGTCCATCGCAAGTTCCGATTATCTCTAATTCGGAACCATGCAACAATCAAACCGTTGATGAGATCCCATAAACTTTGCCAAGTTTTGATCCGACATGCTATTTTGGAGATGGAAATTCATTCACTTATGATTTCACTCCTAATTTTGTCAATGATTCTCCTAACATTTTTAACCCACCTCCACAACCCCAATACGTGCCATACTCTTGTGAGTTATGTGGGAACGATGCCCATCATGGTTACGATTGTCCACCTCAAGTCCCGTTTGTCTACAATCAGGACCCGTGTTTCAATCAAAACTTTGATTATTTTCCACAAACTTCACCGAGTTTTCCACAACAATATCCTTGTTGTGAAGATTGTGGGGGTCCTCACGAGACTTTTCAATGTCAACCGATGAATTATTACGAACCTAATCCGTGTTATGATTCTAATTATTCCGGTTTTGACCAATTTCAACCCCCACAATATACCGTCAATCATCCAATCTTCAATGCTCAAAATGAGCTTCTCAATTCTCAAAATGAGATTATGGAGCAAATGACATCCATATGTGATATGGTTGGTCAATATATGCAAAAGAAGGAAGAAGATAAGCGAATTGCGGAAGATCAAGCGGCTAAAGATCGATATTGGAAGATTCCCATTTGCTACGATGATGACGATGACGAGGAAAGTTCTATTCCCTTGAAAGATATTATTATTTCTGGACTACCTTCGTGTGTTGCAATCACACCCGCTTTATTAACCAAGGAGCCCGTTGACTCTCTCATAATGGAGGATGAGCATCTCGACACTATTCCGGCAACGGAATCGGACGAAGTAATAAAGTCTAGTATTGAGAACCTTGTCCAAACCCCAAGTGAGTTCGAGGGTATTCCCGACAGTGTGTGTGATATGCCTCTTTGTAACAATCCTACCCCTCTTGAAGCTTTCAAAGAACACTCTGAGATTGTCATTGATTTCAATGATGATTCTACTTCGAGTGATGACGACTTCTACCCTAAGGACGAGTATATCGATTATGTCGAGCATATCCTACGATGTGAGATCGTCAGTCAGAGGTGGTGGAGTTTGTTATACTTGAAGTTGGAGGGATTGATACGATATTCTTCTAACACTCATAAGATGATAGTCTTCGTGAAAAAAAATTGTTGAATGTCAATTTCTTATTGCTAACATCGAAGCATTAAAAGATAATCCCACTCCATCTTTGATTTTGTGGACAAGTCTCACTCCACATTTCCAAACTTTTTTATGGAGGAGTAACTAAACCTTTGATAATTCTTTACCCGAAACTAAAACTCTTTGCTTTAATCTGGAAGAGATTAGTAGTGGCAGTACCACTACTCGTTCTCTTCCAAATTATGAAGCTTTCTATCTCGATGACGATCATATTGAAGAGAAGAGTAGTGGCAGTACCACTACTCATGCTGATTTTTCTCAATATGATTCGTTCATCTTTGATCTTTCGATCAATCCGTTTCCTCCTACCGATAGGAGTGACTTTTATCATGAGGAGTTCGTCGATGAACTTGCTCACATCATATCTCCATCGGAGTATGATTGTTTCTACTTTAAGAGTGAGCCCGATCCGGGTGAGTTGACTAGTATTGTTGACTCCGAGATTCGTGAGAACGTTCTTTCTACAACAAATGTGAATTTACCATTTGAGGATGACCAATCTCCTCTCTTGGCATATGTTGTATGGATCTTTCTTCCTTTTCTCATGTATCCCGTTAATCCACCATATCTTCTCTCTTACAGGAATGAAGATACCATTTTTGACCCTGGCATATCCGTTTATCATTCTTTTATGCCAAGTGTATCTCATCGGAGTGGAACTTTCATGAAATTCAATGTTTATCCAAGCCAGTTGAATGAAAGTCCGATAGAGATTTTATCTTCCACTTGCTCCCCCATGGACCAATGAATTCGGGGTCGAATCAGGCTCAAGACTCGGTTAACAAAAATAAGCGCTTCGTGGGTGGCAACCCATGCTTATCCTAGTAGTAGTAATAAATAAGTGTTTTGTGTTGTGATGAGGCTCGCCTCTACCTTTCTCGTGTTTTGTGGTTTTTGTTGTGTATGTCCAGGATTGCCCGGATTTTTGAAGCCTCTCGTGCTCGCGGTTTTGTCCTTCGATCACTCGAGCTTCACATCCTCAGCTTCATTTGGGAATCCAATATCCTAATCTTATCGACTAACGTTTATCTTTAGCATAATTCATAAACGGCTTTAGTATGGCGTAGGTACCCCTTCTAAAAACATTGAGGACAATGTTTAGTTCTAGTATTCGATTTGATTGTGTCTGCAGCCGTTGTTTTCACGTAATCCCGTTTTTACCACCAAAATTCTAAAAAAAATGAAAAAATTTAAAAATTTTCAAAAATAAAATAAGTGTTTTGTCACAATTTTGACTTTCCTGTTGAGTAGAATAAGAATAAATTCGCGGAACTTCGCGAAGAACGAAAAATGATAGAGTTAAGTATGAGTGAGATGCTAAACAAGGATTATTTGGAAATCTTAAGAGCTCATGTATGTAATTTGTGGCTTTTTCTCCCATAAGCTTCTAACCGGACTAATAATACGTGCTATTTTGGAAATTAAACTTAAATAAACAATTTTTATGTAGTTGATAGCAATAATTTTAGTCTTAGTTCAAATTTATACTTAAATTTTCCAAAAAGAAGTCTTCTCTATATCATGAAATAAAGTAAAATGAAAAAAAAATTGAAAAATATGATGAAAAATGGAAAAAAGAATGATAAGTAATAATTATAAAATGTGGGCTGATAAAAGTTTGTTGCATCTTGCCGGCTCATAACCGATGTTGCAGCCTTCTAAAAGGTCGAGGGTTACAATTGCATCATGGTTATGTTTAATATTAAGTGTGAATTAATAAATGTAAGAAAAATCTCTTTTTGTTAAATTTAAATATGCTTTTGAACTTAGACTATTTCATTTTAAAGTTTCTAAATAAGCTATGTATATACGGGAAACCTAAGAGTTTTTTAAACCAAAGGTCCGTAAGTCCCGATACTAGTCTTTGTGGGGTGTCAAAAGCCTGGTCACTTAGCAACAAGGTTGGGATGTGTTGAGACAAAAGTCGCTACATGGGATGATCTCGCCTACAAACTCATTATTCTCGGGTGGAACGTGAAGCATAGAATTTTGCAAAGCGTTGATCTATAGTTGAAATTCAAAATGGTACATTCACCTAATATATAATAATTGTCGGGAGTGAAAAGTTTACAAGTTACAAATACGAGTAGTGTTAGCATCTTAACTTATATTTAACGGTGATTTCGCTTTAAGCTTGGTTTGGAACGAGTGAAAAGTCAGGGATGATGAATTTATCCTTCTTGGGCATTTTAGGATTGAAATGCGTCTTGTTCTATGATCCTTAACGGTTATGAAAATAACAAAAGTCAAATAAGTTAGTTGCTTAAAAATAAAAATATATAAAAAAGGTGAAAATACAAAAATATTAGCGATAATAAGTGTATATCTTTAAAAATGGTCAAAACGGGGCTTTTCAAAGCTATTGATTCTTTAATTCCCCTTGACGAACACTTAGCTACTTTTCGAGGTAATTAGTCGAGGGGGATTGAGATTCTTGGTTTTCCTAAGTGTTTACTTATAGCATTGCGTGAGGACACGGCAATAGTTTAGTATGCGGAATTTTGGTATGTGCATAATTACACATACCATTTTCCATTAAAAACAGACTTAAATGACTAAAAACGTACAAAAAATACATTATATTTGTATGTTTTCACTTATATTGTGCAGGAAACGGATATCCGACAAAAGGACGAAAAATCAAGCCAAAACAGATAAAATCAAGCATGGAACGGAAAGAGCGTGAAGCAAAAGCTAAAAGTCAAAGTCAAAGTCAACATAGAGAAGTGGCATTGGAATGAGCATCGAAAACCGAACCCGAAAAAAAAACCAAAATGTCAAAGTGGACCCACCTAGGTCAGCCCACTTATATATTACACTCATTTAAAGCCCAAAGTCTAAATTAAAACCCAAAATCCTTTTTATTATAAAACGAGGCCCAACAAACCGGCCCAACCCTTAAAAGCACTTAACTGTCGTGAGCCCTCAACCCTTTTCATAGTTACTCCAAAAGGACTAACCATGCAAACATCCTGCTAACCTCAAGGACCTAAAATGCAAAATACAAGGACGACTCCTGCAATCCCACTATATACCTTGAGGGGCCATAGTTGCCCATTCCCCAAACTTTACCCTGTTTAAACCCAAACCCTTTTATACCCTTTTTTCCCGCCTCTACTGTGCATCTTCTACACACGCTTTGCGTGTGTCCTTTCCCTGCATAACCAGACAAAATTTTCACCCCACAACAAAAACTTCACTCTCAAACCCTCACCCCACCTCACTACACACCAATTTCCACCTTGGCAATCTTCAAAAGCCCTATTCGTCAAAGGAAAATGACAAAGGATAAAGGGTCGATATCTCTGTTATCATTCTTTTATTTTCGAGTTTATGGATTCTGCATATAGCTTGGTATTCAACTAAAAGCCTCTCTTGTAGATTTACTTGCGAAAGTTATCTACCACCCTTAATAGGCTAGAAAGATCTATTACTGGGATCACACATCAAGTCATCCGGCGGTGTGTTCACGGCCAAGAAGCCATTGATATTCTTAAGCCTTGGCCTCTCATTGGACCCCAACGTGGGGGACATCTTGGGCCCGGATTATACGCCACAAAAAGGTGTTTGACTCCGCGTTCTATGCCCACAATTTATCGTGAGCTTGACTTGGTCAATCTTGTGACTCTTGTCAACGTTACAGGAAAATCTCGCAGAAAGATGAAATGCCCCAAAATGCCATCCAAGTTTGCGAGATTTTTGACGTTTGGGGTATCAATTTTATGGGGCCGTTCCCATCTTCACAAGGGAACAAGTATATACTCGTGGCGGTCAATTACTTGTCTAAATGGGTCGAAGCAAAAAGCACTTCCCACAACGACGCCCGAGTGTTGTTAAATTATTAAATCTCTCTTTGCTCGGTTTAGAACTCCCCGCTATCATTAGTGATCGCGGTACGCACTTTTGCAATGACCAATTCGCAAAGGTCATGCTTAAGTTACGGAGGTCCCTACACCGTCTTCTACCGCGTATCACCAACAAATAGTGGGCAGGGAGTCTCAATCGGGTGGTTTGAAAAGAATACTTGGAAAGGACCGTAGCGCCGAGCAACGTTCCTCTTGAGTAGATAATTTAGATAACGCACTATGGGCCTTCCGTACAGCTTTTAAAACATCCATCAGGTGTACTCCTTACAAGCTCGTGTACGGAAAGGCATGTCATCTACCGATCGAGCTCGAGCACAAAGCCTATTGGGCTTTGAAGCATGCAAACTTTGACCTTAAGTCTGCGGGTGATCACCGAAAAGTTCAACTCAATGAATTAAATGAACTTCGTGATCAAGCCTACGAGAACTCTTTGATTTACAAAGAGAAGACAAAGAAGATCCACGACTCCAAAATCAAGAACCGCGTTTTCAACGTTGGTGACTGAGTCATTCTTTTTAATTCTCGATTGAAGATTTTCTCGGGTAAACTTAAAACCTGTTGGCCGGACTTTCACCGTTGCCTCATAGTTTCCCTTTTGGCACCGTCGAGTTAGCTCATAACCGACAGGGCCAAATTGCAAGTGTGCGAACTGGTAATAGGACGCAAGCATTACTTTGGAGGGGACATACCACCGATGGTTGTCCCGGATCTCCAAACCTTCCCCAAGGATAACTAAATTCGGGGAAGGGTCAAGCTTAGTGACCTAAAACAAGCAATTCATGGGTGGCAACCCATGCTTATCCTAATATAATAGTAATGAATAAGTGTGTTATGAGGAGGCTTGATAAGTGTAAAATACACATATCCATTTGTACCTAAAAAGACTTAATTAAACCCAAAACAGACCAAAAATGGCAAAAATATGCTTGTATTTGTGTTTTGTGTGTGCAGGTACGGATAAGTTAAAAATCACAAGAAAACAGTCAAAATCGAGCAAGCCAGGACACGAGAATCAGAAGAGTACAAAGTCGAAGCCCCAAAAGCCCAAAACCTTCCCTGCCCCACCCCATCTTCCCCTCTCTCCGAAACAAGTCCACATAGGGTCCCCTCTCATCTCCCTGCCATTTCTCAACTCTGCTTATTTATTAACTGTAAACGAGAGCAAAAGAAAGACTTCGCCGCTACCCAAATGTGTTAAACATTCCCAAAGATCAAAGTTACGAGAAATCCGTCGAAGGATAGCGGAAACCCATTTACTATTCACCCGTCTTCCCCGATTTCACTCCCATGGTAAATCAAAGGGCAAATCAAAATTAGAGGGTGCGTTGGTCAATTCAAGGAAGCTCAAGACACAAATGCAAGCCAATTAGTCTAATCAAGGGATACTTATCTACGCGCTCAAAGCCACGTCAACCATGGTGAAAGCACAAAAGTTAATTTTGGGGGTTTTGGGGTTTTTTTGTGTAAATCTCACTCCAAAAATAACTCAAACGTACCCCAATCAGGGAAGGACACTGCTGGCAATCCTCTGGTGTGCACATTTGATCAACACGGTCACGATTCTTTGAAGCTCAAATGATTGGGAAATGTAATGGCAGAGATGAAGGATTGGGTAGTACAGAAAAAGGACCTAGTAGCTTTCAGCTTGGCACTATAAATAGGCCTAATTCTCACACACTGGGTTGATAATATCTTAGATCTAGCTTTTTACGTTTTTCTTATCCGGTTTTAGTAATTTAGTGTAGCTTAAGTTAGAGATAGTAGTGGAGATTTCTTAAATGTAATTTTCCTTTTCCAAGTATTGTAATCAGCTTCTTTAATTAATGAAATTCAGTTCTTTAGTGTTTTAATATTCATTTGCTTAAGCTCGTATTTTTTAATCTATAGCTCTTATTAATAAAGCCAACTATGGCTCAATAGCTATAGCTCCCTAAAAGCGCTTTTAGTCTATAAGCTGAAAATTGAGCTGTTTGAATTCTGTTTTAATTTCTAAACCTTAAATCAGTTTAATCTTATTTGGATCTTATTGAATTTGAGCTTTTGGAAGGGGGGTATTCTACCTTGGAAGAGATCCTAAGGACTTAGACCTTTGCTTAGTAATAAGCTAAGGAGCTTGTGTGCCTTATTGGTACCTTTTGTTTAGCTAAAGGATTAAGTAAGTTTCTCTTTTCATTCTTCTCTAATTTCAGTTTTAATTGCTTAGTTTTTGCTTATATGCTTAATATTGCTTATTTGCTTATTCTCTTTGCTTTGTAGTGTTTAAAAATCTCTTCTAGTGCTTATTAGTTGTTTGTCCTAATCTGTTTTTGCTTATATAGTTATAGATCATTAGTTATTAATTTCTGTCATAAAAAAACTCATAAATCCAAAAAATTTTAGTTTTAATTAGTTAAGCCTTAGAATTTTGCTATTTTAGTGGGTTTAATCATGATTGTTAAGGTTGTTTTAAGCTAGTTTTTTATTGTATATTCAGTATTGTTCAGTAGATTTCTCTTAAAGCTTTCCTCATATCCTAGTCAAATGAATTAAAGGGGTGTTTGGTTTTGTGCAATCTGCAAAACTTGCTACTAGCAGTACTCAACCTCAGTTGAGTATACTGAGGCCTTTAATTTACCAGTATAACACGATAGTTAGTACTGTTAGCTTTATTAATTCAGTTTGGATTAAGTTTTGCTTTAGTTATTAAGAATTTAGTTTTAGTTTTCATTAATTTAGTTATTTCATTGCTTATTTTCAAAAAATCTCTAAATTGCATCAGCAGTACTTTCACTGCGAAAGTATGCTGAATATTTTCACTAGCTGTACTAACCTTAGTTAGTACTGCGTGTTCTCAGCTTAATTTAGTTCGTAATTTTAGGATTTAGCTTATAAATTTCAGTAGGATTTATTTAAGTTTTATATAGCTTAATTTAGTTTTAAGTCTTTTAATTTTGTTTTCTAGGATTTTTGTCTTAGCTTATTTTGCTGTCAAAAAGTCTTAAAAACCTGAAAAATCCTAAAACAGTACTTAGAATCTTTGGATTTATATTTGATTATTCAGTTTTATAGTAGATTTTTATAGCTTAATTTGTTGGATAATAAGTAGTTTGATAAGTCCTTAAAGTTTCAAAGTCTAGTTTAGCTTATTTAGTTCTCTAGCTTATTTGTAGTTTGTGTTTCTTCGCTCATTTCCTGAGTTTGCCTGTTTCATGCTTAATTTCAGTAGATTAAAAGTTCCTCTAGCTTAGTTTTCTTTGCATTCTTAGATTAAGCACATCATAAGCTTTCTAGATCACTTCTCCTTTTTAGATTTAAGCTTAATTTGAGCATTTTATGGCTGTTTAAGTAAAAATAAGCTCAAACCCTCACTTTCTGTAATCAGTTTAGAAATAAGCTCTTATTGAGTTTATTTGAGATTTTCAGTCCTAGTAGCTTTTATTAATTTTGTTCCCACTAGCTTCTTTTACAACTTTGCTTCTTTGAGTTTTTCATTTAGTTAGTAGGTTTATCATGACCCTCTAACTTGTATTCCTCGGCATTGATATTAAAATATCACTCCATTGATGAGGCATCCTTACATATTTATGAATGAGAGTTACATTATACTTTGGTTCGACATTTTCATGCTTAACCTTAGTATGACATAAACAAGTGAATTCAGAAGGTTATGTATTTTGTTCTTGAATATCTTCAAGATTTTTAGATGCTCCCACTTACTTTTGTAAAAAGAGATACTTCTCTAAACACTAAGCATTTAAGCAACAATAAATTATTCTTAATTAGGACAACAAAATACATTTTACAATTCTCATCTCTAGCTTGTTACTAATATGCTTAATAAGATATTAACAAATTTTAGAACTTTAATCAAGACTTAATGGGACTCATCCCTAATCTATAAATAGATAATGTCTTGAATACCTTCTAGGTTGGAACTATATTGAGTGTATCCATGACACACGCAAATTTCTAACCTTGATCGATTTAGGAGGTAGAGCCATTTAAGTTATCAGAAATCAAACCATATGAATATAGTTTGTTTCACACATTAGACATACCATGATAGTGTGGTATTCTATCAGTATTGGAATTGTGAGTCTCCATCAGAATTCCTTAGATAACTTAATTCTCTATGGATCAAATACTTGTCAATTAGGTCAAGCCAAACTGAATACACAGTATTTTACAACAAAGTGCATGCTATAATGTATATTTCTTGAATAAGTACATTAACTCCATGTTTATGTGTTCACAAGAAGACAGAACAATTCAAGAATTCTTTGATCATGTGTTTACAAGAAAACAAAACATGTCAAATACATTATATGTCTTTGAATAATTCAAGGACCTTATGTTAACTCTATGTTCATGTGTTCTAAGAAAATAGAACATGTCAAGTTATATGATTCGCAAACAGTATACACTTATATAGCAACCCTAATACAGATTCTGACCGAATGCCCTTGACCAAGGCAAAAGGTCAAATTCCACAAAAGGATAAAATACACAAGATAGAATCAATTATAAAAAGATTCCGGAAGAGATATTCCCGGGTCGTATGTCCCAACGAGGCTGCAATTGAAAGTAATCCTGGTTTGATGAGAAATTGAATGATGGAGAATATATGATGGAAACACTGATATAATTACAACTAAAATTAATTAAATAAAACCTAATTTAATCTACGGGAAACAGATATAGGAAATGGGGATCTTAAAAACTACGGGAAACAAAATTAGTTATAGGGAAATCCTAAAATTAAATCTATACTAAAATACGGGGAACAGAATCAGGTATCGGGAAACCTAAATACTAAAAATTAAGAAAATAAATGCTAAATTAAATTAAAAATCAAAATTAAATTCTAATTAACTTAATTTGAAAAATAAAAAAAACTAGAATAAAAACGGAGGTCGTTTGAATGCTAAACGAAAAGAAACGGTAAAACGCACCCGGTAAAACGGGTCTAAGACTGAAATTTAAGAAAAATTAAGCCTAATCATGACTTCTTCACAATTACAAACTTCTTCACAACTCAATGACTTCTTTAAAACTTCACGGACTTTCCTTCACAACTTCACTGACTTCTTTAAAACTTCGCGGGGACTTCTTCACAACTCACGACTTCACTACACAAATACTTATATCAAAACTACCTAACACTACTTGGTAGATCACAACGATCTAACTATATTACAAAGATCAACAAAGATTAGTACTAAACACAATACTGGATATATATTGATTTACAAATTATGTGATATGTATGCAAGTCAAGATTGATAGCACACTAGGTGTAATACTCTTCACTTTATGATGTAGTATTTCTTACTCTTGCACTTTGAGGAATTATAGTTGGATCATAGAAACTAGATTTTTGTTAAAATGATCAAGGATTTTAGAGAGGGATAATGTGGGCGTTTGGCGAAAGATATGAGTGCAAAAGGTGAGAAAATGTTGAGAAATGGTTCCTGTTTATTTATAGGACAAGAAGGAAGAGCGGAGTATATGCCGGCCCCTGAAATAGGTGTCGGGCCCCCATTTTAAATTAAGGGGGTCCGCCCATGTATTTAAGGGGGTCGACCCTTTCTCAGACGCTCATCTTTGGTTCCTATCCAGAAGGAGGTGTGGTACTGGACCTTTCTAGCCGTTTTAGGTTCGAAAATTTGAAATTTTAATGTTTTTATTTTGAATAAAACATTTATTTTAAATGTTAGAAAAATGTTTTGTAAGTTTTATAAACATGTTTACAATTTTATAAAGTTTGAGGTGAATAAAAAATTTTCCTTTGATTCTAAAATCCATTAAGCATTTTTTATTCATTACCTTAAGTGATGTAATTGTTGAAATGAGAATTTACTTCTAAATATCTTGTTTTACGTAATTTTACGGTTGAACGTTTTTTATTTTGTGATTATCAAAAGTAAAGATCGTAAAAAAATATTCTTTATGTTTTTAGGATTTTATACTTATTCAATAATCTCCTCCTTTTTTGATGATTACAAACTAAATATCATTAATGTAAATTATTTTAAACAAGTATTTAGTGAGTTTTATGTCTGATATTGGCTAAAAATTACTATTTTGTACCTCGTAAAACTCTATAAAAGGACTAAAAACACTAAACATATAGATAAATTACTGTATTGCAATATGATTGTATTGTGTTTTTATGTCTTACAGGTAAAAAAGGATGAAAACGAGAAAATACGGTTAATTTTTGGGTTGACTTTCGATGACGTTTTCACATTTATCGATGTCCAAACAGTGTCGTGAAAATCCTCGATCACACATTGGAAGAGCCGAAAAACGAGGTCCAACCGGTACCGGCCTTTCCTTATTTAAAACCTTTTTATTATGAACTTTTTTTGTCCCTGTTTGAACCTTTAGTTATAATGGACCAGTGACAAGTTAAAAGGGGCTTATATATTAGATTTTGGCATTAAATATATGAGGCTATGCTTGGCCACGGCGGTGTGTGCATGCATCATATCTAAGAGGTCCTTGGTTCGATTCTTTGGGAGGGTTTTTTCCCTCAACGACCAGCCTGACGACCCACCGGACCCACGACCCGGCCCATGACCCGACAGACCCGGCCCGGGGGGGGGGGGCGGGGCCCAATTACCCAGGACCAGGACCGGCCCAAGACCCGACTCGACCCGGCCCAAGACCCAACTCGACCCGGCCCAAGACCTGACCCGGCCTACCAGTTGACTTACCGTCAAACACCGTTGATCGGTGGTTGACCGATGGTGCGGCGGTGGTCAACGGTGGTCCGCCGTTGTTGACCGATGGTCCGGCGGTGTTGATCGTCGTTGACCACCGTTGACTGCCGCCGTTGACCACCGTGGATCGATGGTCCGGTGGTGGTTGACCGGAGGTTGCGGGGGGGGGGGAGGGACGTATGTGGGAACAGTAAAAATGACCCACGGTTGCACCACTCAGTGTTGACACGTGGCGCTTTATCATTGTTGCAGAGGTCGGCAGGTACGAGGTACGAACTGATAGTGTTTTTTTTGTGGCAGAGCGTCAGTACGAGGTACTGTAGCAGTCCGAGGTGTCAGTACACGTCAGTATGAGGTACTGTTCAGGTGGCGGCTGGACCAATCAGATGGTGACACGTGGCACTGGCATGTGTCAGTACGAGGTCAGGCGTGTATGGATCCGTGCCAATCATAAGGCGGTTGGTGGAGTGCAAAAAGACTAATATACCCCTAGATCCAGCAATATCATTGGCTGAAGACTTGAAAGGACGAAATTGCCCCCACCTACTTGGGGCTATAAATACAACACGCAGCTGTTGCATTTGGAGTTAGATTTTAGTGTGTGTATTTTTTAAGTTTATTTTTAGTTGTAGTGTTAGGAGTAGAATAAATTAGTTTATTTTGGGCTTATTGTAAAAGCTTATTGAAGCTTATTGGATCTAGCTTATTGTAACTCTTGAGCTTATGATATGAAAGATGTTTATTTCAAAGGTTTGTTTTTGCTCTATATATTTATGCTTATTCTCTTGTCTTTTTCTTATTTCTTTTTAAGTTATTTCCAATTAAGTTCATGCTTATAGCTTATTTTTGGATCCTATTCTTAAGCTTATATTTAATATGCTCCTTCCATAGCTATATTTAGATAGCTTATTTTATTATTGTTTTTGATTTAGAGCTTCCGAGTGAGCTTATTTCTAGCTTATTTTCGAGTGCTTATTTTTCTCCAGCTTTTGTTTTTAGATCTAATCCTTAATATGACCCGTCTCTTGTTCACTTGTTGAACTCCTTAGTTTCGGGTGGATTAGAGCTAAAATAATAGTTCTTTTATTTTAGCTATTTCTAGAAATTTTTGTTGCTTTTTAATTCTAGCTTTTTTTTTAGATCCAAATCCTTATATATACCGATCCGAGTTCACTTGATTGAACACCTTAGTTTCGGTGGATTTTAGATCTTAAAGATTTCATCCTTTATTAATAGCTTATTTTGATCCTAAGTTTTCATGTCTATTTCTTATTCCATCATTCTACATTTTAAGCCGGGAGCTTAAGGGTTCTTTATAAGGTTTAATAAATAGATAAGTTTTTGATGTTTATAGTTTTTTGAAAATAATTAGTAGGATAAAGTTGACACTTTATTCGCTAATTAGTAAAGTAAAGCTTTTAAAGTGATAAACTTATTTGTTATCAAGTTTGTTAGATCGGGATTTGGTTTATATCTTTGCGGTTCTTCATTCGGTTACCCTTTTCCCTCTTTAATACTAGTAGTTTTTATAATTATTAGCTAAAAAATGTTTATTGATGATCTTATTGATTGATTGTAGTTTATTTGTTATGATTAGTGCGTAGTTCATCAGTGCTTGCCTAGTGATTAGTGATTTGGAATTTAAGTTGCGGTTTTAAAAAGGTTAAAATATTAATAGTCATTAGAATTTTTCAATTTAAATACCGTCATTTACTTTTAATACAATTTAAATACTTGTCATTTATTTTAAAAAAGCAACTTTACTTACTTGTACATTTAATTTCTTTATTTATTTTTTAAGGATTTTAATTCGTTAAACCTAAAACCTCACCTAATGAAATTTGACGTTAATTAGCAAGCATATTATTCATTTATATCTTTTTAGAACAATTTTAGTATAATCTTGTTGTTTTTAATCTTAAAATTAATATTAGTTTAAAAATAGTTTAAAATCCAAAAAGTTTAGTTCCCTTTTATCTGTGTTTCCTTTGAGTAGATTTGGAAAACTAAACCAAAAACTTTTATGCTATTCAAGCTCGTTTACAACTTGATCGTTTAGAAAGATTTCCATTCCACCTTCTCGCCCCGAGGTAACGACCCGGAGGTTTTTGTAATTGCTTTGGTTTAAAAAGTTGATTTTCTAGGACCCGACGGAAAATACGTATCTATTCTATAAGTGTTTCTATACTTATTAGTACGTTTATTATATATTTATATTATATTTATTATACTTATTGATTTGGACGGATCATGTCATTTCTTTTTGTAGAATCAAAAAGACATCGTCGAGAATTGCTAGTTAGATCGACGGAATAATTGCTCCCCCTTGATGTGTGCTTCCCTTCGTTCAAGGGCATCAAGGAATCGAGCTATGGTTTCTTGGCTACAAAATCGAGTTAGAACAATACAAATATTTCTAACATGTAGCAAGAGGGAAAAATATGGCATACTAGTAATGCAACCAACAATAATTATCCTATTGAAGTAAAATAGTGTGTGAACCACACTCATGCATACATAAGGAAAATAGATAACATGCTAACATACATGAAAATTTTAAACTACAAAGAGTCCTAAAACTAGTAAAGCTCCATAGGACTTGCTTGCAAAATGGTGGATGGACAATTATTTGAGAAGACAAACATAGAGTATGTTTAGTTTGGTGAAGATGGTGGAGGTGGTGGAATGATGGTTGTTGGTGGTTGTGAGAGCATGTGTTCAATATATGAAAACATATATTGAAGTTCATCTCTCAATCCAAATATGAGAGTACGATTGTGAATGCAACACAAGCATGAATCTCCATGTGTCTCAAGAAGGTTCCAAGGAATGGGATGACCAACAATAGGTGGTGAAGGTGATGGAGTATCAAATTGGACATCAAGTGGGGTAATTGGTGAAAGGGTGAGAGTGATGTCCATTGATGCATTTTCTTGAGTTGGAGGTGGTGGAGAAACTCTTGGAGGTGGAGATGTTGGTGGGTTTAAGTAACCATTGGGTGAAAGTGATGTTGATGAGGTTGGTGATTTGGGTATGTAGTCAATTGAGGATGAGGAAGTATCTTTGGTTGATGGTGTTTTGGAGGGTGCATTAGGAGCACTAGGTGATGATAGTTGAAGTGTGGGTGATGGAGTTTTTGTGTCATCATGGGTTAAATCCACAAACAATTGTTTTGGTGAAATGATGTTGATTTTTAGTCTCTTGGAGGCTTTGGAGATGGAAGCTCTAGTGGATGCCATGGATATTGATAGTGGTTAGTGTATGATTTGGTGGATGATGTGTTGGTGATGATCATTTGGAAGGGATTTATGGGAAGAGAATGGATTGAAAAAGGAATGAATTTGAACTAGTTTAGGTTGTTCCAAATTGTGTTCGAGCATTCTAGGCAAAGATAGCTGAGACTAGGTAAAAGAGGGTCAAAAACCAGGAAAAATGTTGTTTTACCCGTGATTTACTAGGGCGGTCCCCTTAATTAGGGGGCGGTCCCCTTAAAGATAAGAGAATTAAGGGGGCCGCACTCTGTTGGCTTCCATTTTTCACAGAAAAACAATTTTTCTCAAAATTTTTTGTGAGAGTATTTCTGTTTTGGTGGCTTATTTGCAGCAAGCCTTATTGAGTTGTATGAGCACATTTAATCATATAGCATGTAATAAACATATCAAGTCATGAAACCAAAGTAGCATAAGTAGTTGATTAAATAAAACAACT
The DNA here is from genome assembly GCA_026074375.1 of Tanacetum coccineum. Classification (NCBI taxonomy): domain Eukaryota; kingdom Viridiplantae; phylum Streptophyta; class Magnoliopsida; order Asterales; family Asteraceae; genus Tanacetum; species Tanacetum coccineum. Next base: position 21,123 of record BQNB010030133.1, read on the forward strand.
AAGGTTTTAAGTCATCATAGCAAACAAGTACCTAAAGATAACTAACACATAAGTCTTTCTGAATACATCGGATAATCACCATACAAGTTGTTAAGAACATACACATAATCAAGTTAAAAATTGTCTTAAACTACATTTAGACATCTAGCTCACTTCACTCATATCTCTTCACTTATTCTTCTTGCTAAACACTCCTTTTAGTGCCTTTCCAAATGACTTGAACCCTTCGCGCATCTCCTTATGCATTTTTTGCTTTTGGTTGAGCAAGGTAGTTTGTCGTTCAAAGAGAGTTTCATCGGTTTGTTCGAAAGCGGAAGGCATATGGTAGTTTTGGTAGTTGAGTGGATTGAGGGAGTTAAGATAAATGGTAGGAGATGGAGTACTTGCTCAAGAAGTTTTGACATCATCATCATCATCATCATGTTGATGAGATGACATGCCTTGATGATGAGAGGACGAAGAGGAGACAAAATGATGCGCCTTGCCACGATCACTTTGAGGTCGTCGAGTTTGTTTTAGGGCAAGAGGACGCATGACTCTCTCAACAATGTTATAGATGCCATTATCAAGATAAGGATACGTTTCCATGACGTGTCAATAAAGACGAGTAAGAAACATGCCATACGGAAGATTTGCGGTTGGAGTATCTCTAGCACATTAGATCCTTTTGACGAATAAATAAGCAAGATTGTATTGTTCCTTGGCAACAACACAATACAACATGTGAGCAAGACAAGTAGGGAGACGGTCCTGATGTCCTCCTAGTCCGAACACATTCTCTCGAATGAGTTCTTCCCATTGCTTCATGCCGGGGCTTAATTATTTGGTGAGAATCTGATTTGCATTGAGAGAGGCCGTTTGACTTTTGATGGTACGGTCTACCACGACACGTTCTAATTCAAGAAGTCGATGAATGTCGTCGGGAGTAGGAAGTTCGGTGCAATATGGTCCCTCGGTTTCTTGAGAATACTCAAGGGATGCAAGGTCCCATTCGTTTGTAAAAACGGCTTGACCATTGTATGGAATTTTGAGGATTTGACCGAATTGAGCGAGAGTAAGAGTTATGAATTCGTGTTGAATCATAAAAGAGATAACAAGATAGCCATATTCATCGGTTTGTACCGTGACTTGACTATAGAAGTCTAGAATGAATCTTGAAACAATCGGTTCGTTGATTTGAAAAAGACAATTGAAACGAATGTTAGTAAAAAGACGCTCGATGTTGTTGGATTTGTAGTAGGCTTGATCAACAACACGACCTTCGTGAATGTTGCGGTTTTCAATAGGTTTGTAGAATTGGGCAATGGTAGGGGAGATGCCGGGAATTTTGGATACTTTTGGTATGTAGGATTTAGTGAGAGATATATCGGTTGTAGTAGCTTTCGGCATTTTGTCACCTAAACAAGTTATCAACAACATAAAATGTTATATATAAAAAAAATATAATAAGGAAAATAAAGTTTTGAAAAGTGACAAATGTGGGACAAGGATTACTTCGACTTTAAAAGTAAAAACCTAAGAAGTGATCCATATGTTCCTTAATTTATTTTTGACTTAATCTAGGATGTCGAAGAATATATATTAGTTATATATTTCAACATCAAGACAATAACCCAAACACTCCCTTATCAATACAAAATTTGTCTAAGCTTGTCGAAAATTATGTATTAAGTGTATATTTTGTTTGACAAGTATAAGTTTATTATTCTTGACTTGACAAAGGTTAAATAGTGTTTGTTTTGACTAAAAACCATGTTTTAAAGCATTAAACCAAACGCCCCTTTATTTTATGCCATTTATAAAATGTATCAATATATATATGAATTATATATCTTGATGACTTATACAAGTTTGTTAAGTGTTTATACACGTGACAAAACTATAGTGATGGTCATTTTGACTTTAAAAATTGTTCCTAAGAAACGAACCAAACACTCCTTTTTTTTATAGAATTCTACTCATTGATTTGAAAAATGTATATATGTATGTTTGAACAATCAATACTTGAATATTTTTATCATGTTTAGGCATTAATCAATAATGTGTAAGTTTAAGAATGCAAAAATTCGGCTATGTGTTCATGAGTATATACATGTTTCTAAAATTTTGACTCAATAAGTGTTTTGTTTCAATCCTATCAAGGTTGTAGTGCTCCTATGACTATGGGAATCATTATAGTTATGGAAATCCTAGACCAAAATAAAAAGGATGAAAATAATGAAGAACACCCAATTTTGATTAAGAGCAAAATTGGATGAAATCAAATGAAAAGAATGATGGAAAACTTACAATAGATGTTGTTGATTGTCTTGTTAGTGAAAGTACCTTGCGAATTTTGATTAATTAGGCAATTTGAAGATTGGTTTTTGAAGGTTTTTGGCTATGGTGTTTGTTCACAGTAGGTAGGAGAAGAAGAGGAATGAAAAGAAATATGATTTTGGTAAATTGTTCTTCAGAAAAGGGGTGTTTGGTTTCGTGGATAAGGCGGTCCCCTTAATTATTTAAGGGGGCACCCAAAATAACAAGTCGGTCCCCTTAATTTTAAGGGGGCCGCCACCTGATTTTTTTTGGCCCGAATTTATTTAATCCCTATTATTAGTAATATATATTTGTATATATATTTAGTAGTTTTAAGGGCAAATAAACTTAACATTGTGTTTCAATGATAAAAGTGACAATTTACATTTTAATTAACCTTTCGTTAAGTAAAAAGTTCTTGGATTATTTCGGACGAGATAAGCAAGACGTCAATTCGAGAGGTGACTTAAGGTGAGACGAGAATGGATAGCGAAGATAATGAAATAATAATACGTAGTTGAAGATTTCAACAAGTTGATTCTGATAGACGTAGATGATGGTTGACACAGATCTGAGGCGATCGTCGAGGTCGAAGGGAGTTTGTTTCATCCATAGTGTGTTTGTGATCTTCGCGCGACTAATCCTACTTCTATGTTAATTGTTAACCACTAGCTTGCTTTTCTTCATCTACATAAGTTTGCTACGTGGTCATAGAAGATTTCTATTTTGTAGACATATGACTATAATCTACACGAAAGATTAGTTCATAGTGAACTAATCTCTTCAAAGCTAGAGAACCAACAAATGGTATCTCTAGAGACTACACTATTTTCTAAGAACTAATTATACTACAACATCATAGTAACACATAGACATTATATTCTACGAAGATAAAAAGTGAGACGTACCTTAGTCTTTAGAATTATCTTCATCAATGTCTTCATAATGTAAATGATAAGGGTTCATGGGAACCTTATCATGAATTCCTTAATCCGAAGACAGAGAATGTTTGTAGAGAACGCACCACTTCAAAGGTTACGATGGCTTAGCCATTTGGTCCCCCAACGTTTTATGTATCCGAAGTTATTGTTTCCGCATATGTTTTGCATTTGGTTTTGGCACATACATGGTGAACAACTTCCACATTGAGTGAAACTAAGTGGATGTGAATGATTCCTTATTATGTGATTAGGATAGTTTTGTCTGCCTTGGTCTCTCCTAGGTTGAGGTGTTCTAGACCGAGGACGAGGACTATTAGTCTTTCTTGGAGGTGGAGTTTTAGACCTCATTGTGGGTTTAGTAAATCCGACTCTGGGTTTTAAGGAGGGTTTGTAAAATTGTTTTACCTCATCATCGCTTGCAATAGGAATTTTAGTATTGTTTATAAGTATAAATTTTGGTTTTGAATTTGATTCTATCAATTTTTCTTTCGACTCGACTTCTTGGGCTTTTACAAACTTTACTTGTTTGGTTTCGCTAGGTGACCCTTTGGTAAAATTAAAACCTAACCCGGATTTATCTCTGGAAGTTTTTTGAGAATTTATTATTTTCTTAAGTGAGTGACTACTATCATTAAATTGATTTAGCCTAGATATTTCTTTTCTAAGCTTCTCATTTTCAAGCTTAAGGTCTTGACATAATTTACATTCTTCAATTACTTCCTTACCTTTTTCTAACCTAGATAGTTTATCTTTTAATTCTAGTACTTTATTTTCTAATTCTATTTTAGCTTGTTTTAGAGTTTTATTTTTAGCCATGACTTTTAGTCCTAATTTGCATAGTCTACTATATTCATTATCTAAGTCATTTTCGTCTAGTGATGATTGGTCATCACTAAAGTATTCGGTTTCAGAAAGTACCTCATTTGAAGCTTTAGCCATAAGACACTTTTCGTCATTTGTCTTCTCCTCTTCATCTTCGTCGCTATCACTCCAAGATCCTCCAACAAACGCTTTTTGATTTTGATATCTTGATAGTTTTAGACATTCTCCGACGAGATGATTTGGATCTCCACACTTAAAGCATTTTCTTTCGCCTTTGCCATTTTTGTCGTCTTTATTTCTTTGAAATGATTTTCTCTCTTCATGTGGTTGTCTTACGAATCATCCTCGTCTTTTGAAGAATTTCTTGAAGTCTCTTACGGCCATGGCGTATTCTTCATCTTCACTATCAGAGGTTGAGCTATCATCATCACTCGAATCCTTTCTAGCTTTCAAGGCAATAGATCTACTTTGTTCTCTTTTGCTTTTGACGGTTTCAGAATCTTTCTTAATTACTTCTTCATAAACCTTCAAATTCCCAATGAGTTCGTCAAGTGATAGGGTTGTTAGATTCTTTGATTCTTCAATCGCCGTGACTTTTGCGCGCCATTTAGGATGTAGTGCCCTAAGAAATTTCCTAACACAATTCGAAAAACTTTCGTCAAGTGCTTTTAGACTAGTAATAATAGTGTTAAATTTAGCAAAGGCATTATCTATTGATTCCTCTTCCGGAATCATGAATTGTTCATATTGTTGAACAAGAAGATCTATTTTGTTAGCTTTGACTTGATTATTACCTTGATGAGTGATTAACAAAGTATCCCAAATTTCTTTTGCGGTTTGACACATAAAAATTCTTTCGTATTCTTTACGTGGCAAAGCATTATAAATTACCATTTTAGCTTCATTATTTTTTGCAAGTTTCTTTTTAAGATCATCGTTTTGTTTATGAAAAGGTACAATTTCATCCTTTTTAGTTTTGGGATTATTTTGAATAGGAGGAAAATCACCATCGGTAATAATATGCCAAAGATCTAGATCTTTTGACTTCACATAAGTTTTGAATCTATTTTTCTAATAAATAAATCCATCACTTTCAAATAGTGGTGGTCTTTGCATAGATTGTCCTTCTAAATATTTTTCGGATTCCATAGATCGATTCAAGTTTTAAAATACAATTTATTTTAAAAATCTTGTTTAACGTGGCTCTGATACCAATTGTGGAAAACTAGAAGGGGGTTGAATAGTTTACCGCTTTTTGATTTAAGCTTTATGTTTGTTTGTAAAATTTAGATTTGACTTTTTGTGAATTCAATGCTTACACAATATGAATAATATAAGTATATGAAATGATAAAGTAAGACAAGAGATAAGAGTAAGAACAATCAAACCACAACGCGAGAATTTATAGTGGTTCGATAACGAAGCACCTCTTCGCCCTACTCCACTCCCCGAGCACCTAACTCGAGAGTTTTCTTCACTATGTCAACAAACTCCCTTATGGCGGAGAAAACCGTACACAACGTTGCTTACACCGATTTATGACACAAAGCTAAATGTCGAGTTCTAATCTTAGCTAGAACCAATCTATCACAACACAACTTCACGACTTGTTCACGACTTCACAACTTCACGACTTCTTCACAACTTCAAGACTTCTTCACAACTTTGTGACTTCACTTCACCACACTAATTATATCACAACTATCTAACACTACTTGGTAAGATCACCACGATCTAACTATACTTACAAAGATCACCAAGATCTAGCTACTACACACAAATACAAGATATACAATTGATTTACAAATATGTGATATGGATGCAACAAGATTGCAATATACACTTGAGGTGTAATACTTCTTCACTTGATGATGAAAGTATTCTTCTCTTGCACTTGAGGAATTGAGCTTGGATCACTTGGAAACAAAGCTTTATGATTAAATGATCAAAGAATTTTAGTGAGATGTGTGGGCTGTTTTAGAACAGAAAGAATGAGTGCAAAAGGTGAGAAAATAGTGGGGAATAGTCCAGTATTTATAGGACAAACTGGAGGAGCGTCAGTCTATGGACGGTCCCCTTAAATAGGTGGGCGGTCCCCTTAAAATTAAGGGGGCCGCCCGTGTATTTAAGGGGGCCGCCCTAGACTAGGGGCTCCCCAGTTTGTCTTTTGTGTAGGGGGAATTTTCTGGAACTTTTCTAGCCGTTTTAGGTCCGAAAATTTGAATTTCAAAATGTTTATTTTGAATAAAACATTTCTTTTAATTGTAGAAAATGTTTTGTAATGTTTATAAAAATGTTTACAACATTTTATAAAAGTGTGAGGTTGAATAAAAATTTCCTTTGATCATAAAATGCATTAAGCATTTATTTATTCATACCTTTAAGTGATATAATTTTCGAAATGAAAATTTACTACTAATTACTTGTTTACGTTTAATTTTACATTGAACGTTTTTATATTTTTTGATTATCAAAACGTAAAGATGTGAAAAATATTAGTAATGTTTTTAGGCATTATATTTTATCAACAGAAGGGTTTGAACAAATTGTGGATTTTCTGAATGCACAACCTATAAGATATGCATTAACGGTTAATCCCACTATATATATATATCTCTTGCATTGAACAATTCTGGTCTACTAGCGTGGTAAAAACAATTAATGGGGAAGTTCAGTTACATGCCCTAGTAGATGGCAAGAATGTTATCATTACTGAAGTTATTGTTAAAAGAGATCTTTAACTAGAAAATAAAGAAGGTGTTGATTGTCTACCAAATTCTACCATCTTTGAACCGCTTACACTGATGGGGTATGAGAAAATTTCATAAAAGCTTACTTTCTATAAGGCATTCTTCTCCCTACAATGGAAATTTCTGATTCATACTGTTCTACAATGCCTAAGTTCACAAACTACTGCATGGAATGAGTTTAGTAGCACTATGGCATCTGCTATTATCTACTTAGCAACAAACGAAAGTTCAACTTTTCAAAATACATTTTTGAAAGTATGGTTAGAAACCTAGAGAATGTGTTTGGTAAATTTTTGATGTATCCAAGGTTTGTACAAGTGTTTTTGGATAAGCAATTGGATGGAATGTCGACTCATAATGGAATTTATGATGCACCCTCTCACACTAAGAAGATTTTTGGAAATATGAGAAGGGTAGGCAAAGGTTTTTCTGGTAGAGTAACACATTTATTTCCAACAATGGTGGTACAAAACCAAGCAAAATTCGGTGAAGGTTCAGCAATTCTAACTGATCCCCATCATACACCCACCATTATTCAACCATCAACATATCAACCTCAAAAGACTCAAAAACTTAGGAAGCCTAAGAGAAAGGACACTCGGGTACCTCAACCTAGTGGTCCAACAGACATTGTTGCAGATGAGGTTGTCTATAAGGAGTTGGGTGACAGTTTGGTGAGAGCTGCCACTACTGCTTCCAGCTTAAAAGCAGAGCATAAAAGTTGTAACATAACTAAGACCCGATCCAATGCAACACCTAATGAATCTAGTTCCCTAGGAACCACTTCAGGTGGTGGTCTCAGGTGCCAAGACACCATGGGGGATACTATTGCTCAAAGTAGGTTTGAGAATATATCTAAACTTTCCAATGATTTACTGCTCGCAAGAGGTAACATACTTCAAAGTGATGACGATAGACTTAAACTTATTAAATTAATGGAACTATGTACCAATTTACAAAAGAAGGTTCTTGATTTGGAGAAGACAAATACCACTCAAGCTAATGAAATTGCTAGCTTGAAGAGGAGGGTCAAGAAACTTGAACAGAAAAAGAGGTCAAGAACTTATGGGCTAAAAAGATTATACAAAGTTGGTTTGACAGCTAGGGTAGAATCCTCTGGTGATGAAGAATATTTGGGTGAGGATGCATCCAAATAGGGGAGGAGGATTAATGCTATTGATGCATATGAAGACATTACCCTCGTTAATGATGATGCTGACAAAGAAATGTTTGGCGTGGATACTTTTAATGGTGAAGAAGTGTTTGTTGCAGGGTAAAATGAAAATGTTGTTGAAGAAATAGTTGATGTTGCTCAAGTTAGTACTGCTACAACAACTGTTACAATAACTACTGAAGAAAATACTTTGGCTCAAGATCTAGCTGACCTTAAGAGCACAAAACCCAAAGCGAAAGGGATTGTTCTTCAAGAGCTAGGTGAATCTACAATAACAACAACAATTTCTTCACAAGGTCTATCACAGGACAAAGGGAAAGGAATATTGGTAGAACCTGAGAAGCCTTTAAAAAAGAAAGAACAACTTAAGCTTGAAGAAGATATTGCACTTAAATTAAAAGCAGAGATTGATGAAGAGGAAAGAATTGCCAGAGCAGAAGAAGAAAAGATTGATGAAGCCAATATTGCTTGGGATGACATTCAAGCAAAAGTTGATGCTGATTACCAGTTGGCTGAAACACTACAAGCTGAAGAACAAGAGCAGTTCATAATTGAAGAAAAAGCCACATTGTTTAAAGAACTCCTAGAGCAAAGAAGAAAACACTTTGCAGCTAAAAGACCAGAGGAGAAGAGGAACAAACCACCAACCAAAAGTCAATAGAAGAAGATCATGATTACTTACCTTAAGAATATGGAAGGCTGGAAGCATAAAGACTTGAAATCTAAAGACTTTAGAAATGTTTGACAAATCTTTCACAAGGGTAAACATGTTTGTGGATTTTAGAACTGAGTTGGTGGAGGGTAGTTCAAAGAGAGCAGGCGAAGAGTTAGAACAAGATAGTACTAAGAAGCATAAGGTGGATAAGGATAAAGACACAATAAAGCTTTAAAGTCTAATGGAAGTCATTCCAGATGAAGAAGAGGTTGCAATTGATGATGTACCTTTAGCTACTAAGTCTCCAAGTATTGTTGATTAGAAGATCTACAAAGAAGGAAAGAAAAGAAATTATCAAATAGTGAGAGCTGATGGAAAGTCTCAAATGTATAAGGTCTTTAGTCAAATGCTTAAAAGTTTTACTAGGGAAGATTTGGAGGATCTGTACAAGCTGGTAAAAGCTAAATATGGATCAACAAGACCAGTGGAAGACTTGGATTTGGTATTATAGAATGATTTGAAAACCATGTTTGAACCACATGTAGAAGATGAAATCTGGAAGTTGCAACAAATGTACAAAGTTTTGAGCTAGAAGCTATTTGACTCATGTGGAGTGCATTGCTTGAGTTTGCAATCTAGAATGATTTACATGCTGGTAGAAAAGAGATACCCCTTACACCACCTATAATTACAGATATGTTAAACAAGAAGCTTCAGGTTGATTATTTTAGTAAAATGACAAATCAGCTTCTTAAACTTCTCACAAAACAACTTAAGAATCAATGAAGTATTTGAAAGCATCCTCCTGGTGATTATGGAGCTTTTAATGTAGAAAATTGATGATTTTAGAGATAAATATCAAGTTTAGGGGAGGATTGTTGAGATTAAAAGCCTTCTTAATGCTGCTAGTATTACAGCTGCTCTTATTGATGTTAATGTTGCTCAGTACAAAGTTATTACTGCTAGAGAAAGGTACTACTGCTAGAGGAAGTTACTACTGCTAGTGGAAATTAAGACTGCTCAGAGATAAAGACTGGAAAATATGCTAAGTAGTTACTACTGCTAGTATAAAAGTTACTACTCCTGGTGTAAAGTTACTACTACTGAAGGAGTTAATGCTGCTAGTGAAGAAGTTAGTACTGCTTATGTGATTTATATGAGATATTTTGGTAAAAGATATGTGTAAGTTAATTGTTTAGAAGATTATGATTACTTAGGAAAGTATTGTAAGCCGTTTAGGACTCCTTAGCGTATAAAAGGAGGTCCTAGGGCATAGAGATTGAGATATACCAATACCAATAGTTTTCATAGAAAATCAAAAATGAGTCATTCATAGAATTATCATAGCTTTAAGGTCTTTGTACCTCTAATACTTTAAGAGTATTCGTATTATTATAATATTGGAGATTTTGTTTGTTGAATTATATATTCATATAATTACTGTTTCGTTCATAGTTCTTCTTAATATTAAAGATTAGATTCTGCATAATCTTTAATACATTCAAAGTTTCTACTATAGTTGTGTTAGATTTATCTAATATAACTAATCCTTATACAAGCTTAAGGAATTCGATCTATTAAAGTGGGATTAACATAAAAGTTCAAGTGTAGGGGTGTATCTATAAATCCCATGTGATGTATTATCATGTTTAAGCAATGGCAGGGTAAAGGTGTATAAAAATAAAGAAAAAAAAGAGAAAAACAAAAAATATATATGAAAAAAAGAGAGAAAAATATACGGGCTGCCATTTGCTTATAAATGTTTATGTTTATCATAGAGTCAAGAAAAGAAAAAGAAAAGGTTTGATGTAAAGTTGTGTAGAGTTTGTATATCTTTGTCCAAGTGGTCGAGTCTTTGGCTTAGCAACTAAATTAGCATGTATTCTTATAAATAATTAACTCACCACTTCACCCCAAATTCACCCAAAAAGTCACTCCCTAAATATTTCTCATCCGTTCCATGTTATCATATTACACCTACACCCCACAACCCTTTAAAGACCTCTTAGACAGTAACTTTTAGTACTTATGTTTAGTGGTGGAGGTTTGATCCTTTACCAAGCCTATGGTAATTTATATGCTATGACAGGTAATGAGTGTTAAATTTTCTATTTCCCATGAGAAAGAGAGAATCTAAACACTTATTGTAAGGTGCTAGTGTATAATTTCCATGATTCCAGTTACAAGGTCTAATTGGTTGTTCCATGAATAGCTTTAAAGAGTAAGTTAAATGCCCTTGATATTGCTATTGTCTAGGTAGAAAAGCTAATTTACTTGGGGACAAGCAAATCCCAAGTGTAGGGGTATTTGATAAGGTGTAATTTTATAAAAAATTTCGAAGTCATTTAACCCTTATAATCATGCAAAAATACTTAAAATATGTGCTTGATCATTTCTTTTTGCATTTTAGCACTTGGAAGACATTTGGAGGAAATACACGTGACATAGAGTCAATTTTGGAAGAAACAAGACATGATTGCAACTTTACACAAAAGAAGGCTTGAAGAATTACTCACAGAACATGGAGATGGCGCCAGGAATACTTGCAACACCGTCTGGATTATTAAGCGACCGCGTTAGAGAATTTGTGACGACGTCTAGACTGTAGCCGTCAAAAAGAAACCCCTTGGAAGATTCGTGGCGCAACGGAGTCAAGATTCATTGCGAAGCCGTCATGGATTTTTTCTTATAAATACAAACTCGATTTTAGGGTTTTATATAGCATATTAGGAGTGGAGTTTGGTAGAGAATAATTTGTAGCTAACTTTGGGAGTATTTTAGGGTTTCCTAACCCTTTTGTACCTTCCTTAATCACTTGTTTCAATATAGTGAAGTTCTTTTATCCTTTAATCTTTCAATATGTCTTATTGTTTGATTGGTTATTGTGCTTTGCTTATCTTTAACATGCTAGGCTAGATCGCATTAGTGTTTTCTTATGATTGCATGTGAATTGGTATGTAGATCAAATAATAATGCTTCTTGATTGATGTGTGTGCATGTTTAGACTCTAGAACCCTAGTTACTTAATTGTATCAAAGATCTAGAGAGGCATGATTGTGTAGAAAGGATTCCATCGGTAATATTCTTCATACTACCTTACCCATCTATGGATTTTCCCCTTTAAGTATTTTAATGCGCGTTTATCTCCCTAGGGGCCTTGTAACAGTCTTCATACTACCTTACTTGTGCATTTCCCTAGCAAGGTATCACATAGATGGCATTTTCGTATAAGTATTTCCGAGAAGCATGACAAATTACTCGAGAATGTCATCTACGTAATACCTTACTAGGTAAATGCACAAGTAAGGTAGTATGAAGACTGTTTACAAGAGGCCCTACTAAAAATAGACACACGCATTAAAATATTTATAAAGGGGATAATCCATAGATGGGTAAGGTAGTATGAAGACTATTACCGTTGGAATCCTTTTTACACAATCATGCCGCTCTAGATCTTTGATACACTTAAGTAACTAGGGTTCTAGAGTCTAAACATGCACACACATGAATCAAGAAGCAATATTATTAGGATCTACATACCAATTCACATGCAATCATAAGCAAACACTAATAAGATCTAGCCTAGCATGTTAAAGATAAGTAAAGCACAATAACCAATCAAACAATAAGACATATTGAAAGATTAAAGGATAAAAGAACTTCATTATATTGAAACAAGTGATTAAAGAAGGTACAAAAGGGTTAGGAAACCCTAAAATACTCCTAAAGTCCACTCCTAATATATGCTTTATAAAACCTAAAATCGAGTTTGTATTTAAAAGAAAACGATCCGCGGCGATGTCGCAATTAATCTTGACGTCGTCGTGTCACGAATCTTCTTAGGGTTTCTTTATGACGGTTACAGTCCAGATGCCGTTACAATTTCTCTGATGCGGTCGCTTAATAATCCAGACGGCGTCGCAAGTATTCCTGACGCCGTCTCCACCTTTAGTGAGTAATTCTTCAAGCCTTCTTTAGTGTAAAGTTATACTCTTGTCTCTTTTTTTCCAAAATAGAGCCTAAGTCACAGGTATTTCCCCTAAATGTCTTCCAAGTGCTAAAAATGCAAAAAGAAATGATTAAACACGTATTTTAAGTATTTTTTATGATTATAGGGGTTAAATGACCCTGAAAAAGTGAATAAACTTACACCTCATCATGACCCTTTTTTTAAACCCACACTTGAGAATGAAGTCCCTTTGACTACTCATATGTGCAAAGTGGCTAATCTTTTACCAGAACCCATCAAGTCTTTGATCCAACCCTCTTGGGATATGAATACTGATGACTTAGCTAATAGGTCCTTGTCTAAGACCTCTGTACAGCTTGTCACTTAGTACAAAGCACCAATTGACAAGAAGACAAAGAGGAAGAGAATCACAACTTCCTCCAAACCAAAGACTTCAAAAGTTGTTAGGGAATCACCTCTAAAAGAACAAGTTGCTGATACTCAGCCCACTAAGGAACCAGTGACCACCGTTGACACCACCCAGAGTCTAGGTGCCTCTGAGTCGGCAGAGGAGCAAGGAAACCAGCTGAAACATGTTATTGTCGAAAAATAATAGTTTAAAATATAAGGGGCACTGTAAGCAACCACTCTCAAACTTCTCTAGGAAAGAATGGTGAAGTTAAGGGCTACCCTTGACCCAATAGAGTGTCAGAGTCAGCACTTAATATTCCAATTTTTCTGTACACTCTGTGTTTGCACTCAGGGAATGATACTGATAGGTTTATACCGCCTGATGTTGACCCTGAAAACTCTAGACTTTGCCAGGATTATCACATCTTGTGCATAAAAGTCAGACCCCTATATGACCTGAACTTCACTCAGACTCAGGAGTCTCCAAACCAAATCAAAAGAGTCCCAAAGTCTTATACTTTGAGTGGACCGGATAATCACACCCATTCTTCTTAGGGGCAGCAAATGGCGATCATTCCCCACATTCCAAACTCATACTGAAAAAAGGCCTAAAAGTCCTAGACTCTTGAGGGGATTGGATAATCACACCCAGTCTTCTTAGGGACAGCGTGTGGTGACCCTTAACTTTATTACAAAATCACCTTTTCAACTAACACTTTTATGCAGGTATCAGAAATTATTGTTGAGAAGGCTAAACATGTTGTGGAAGAGAGGATCCTAATAAGGGAATTGACTCTGGTATTGTATCAATAGGTAATGTGAGGCTTGAAGATGTGTCTGTCAATAATGAGGACAACCCTTTTGATACCGAGTCTAAGATCAAAGTGGTTAAAAGGTTCCAACCAAGGCCGAATGATGAAGATCAAATCACATTCTTGGGGCCAGTATACGATGAAATGGATACTGATCCAAATATGTTTACTATCAAAACAATCTCTGGCTCCTTGAGTATTGTTCAAAAGGATGTTGATCCTAATAAAGTTGACTCTGGCCTAGTATCTATGCCTGAATATGACATTGAGTTAGTGGATGATTTTGATGTAGCTGGTTCTGAGACAGATGATACTATTAAATCTAAACCAAAAGTAAATATGTCCAAAAGTGAAGAAGCCTCAGTTGATCAGCTTTTGGATGAACTAGATGAATTAGCAAGAACTAAGTGTTCAACTCTGGATACTTTCGCTGATAAAAATGCTGATTCAGACCCCCTTGGTCATCTTCATAAGGAAATCAGCTCTCTCACTTCTAAGGCACAACATCTTGGATCCTTTAATACTCAGCAGGTGGCTTATAAACTAGAGGAATATGTGCCTGAGTTGGTAGCTGAGGAACTCAAAGCAACTTTGCCAGAGATTCTCACAGAAAGTTTAAAGAATGCCATGCCTCAGATAGTAGTTGAATCTGTCAAACAAACTATCAAGAAATCTGTAAAGAAAGCAATTCCAAAGTTTGAAAAACACATCTAGAAAACTCTTCAATCACAACTCCCTGAGGCTATCATCAAACCAATGAACAGATAGTTCAATACTTTTAACAAGCTTGAGTGTGTAGGGTTTGTTGTGTTACAAAAAGATCTGAGAAAAGTTCTAAAGACAAAGATGAGGAAGTCCATCAAAAAGAAGGTTATAAAGGGAACGGAGGAGGTTTGTAACAAGATCAAGTATTATACCGAGACAATTGATAAAAACTCCATTTATATGACAGATCTGGTCAATCTAATTTGGGATATGGTTTACCTTCTTGATTCAGCATTAGTTTTTCACAAAGCTAATGCTGAGGGGGAGAAGTGGGAAAAGGCGAACCCAAATCCAGATACCTCTGATCCAAATCTGGGGGGGGCAGTAGTTTAAGGATAATGAAATGACAAATGTTCAACTTCAGATCCCTGATCCAACTCAGGGGGAGCAACAACCAAAGGATGATGAAATGGAAAGTGTTCAGAAGGAGCAACCACCTGTATAAGAATTAACTAGATCTGAACAAGCCCCCTAATTACTGAACCAGTTCTAACTGTATCAACTGCTATGGTGGTTGATACCTTAGAGGAAAATACTTCAGAAGAACAAGTCTTAGAAGAAGAACCTCCTTTCAAAAGACTAAAGTACTTAATTCCAAACCCAACCACTTCATCACCAACTCCTCTGATCTTTGTCTTACCACAAGATGTCAAACAACCAACTATGGTCAACATGTCTATCGAACAATTCACTGATGGTCTATTCAAAACAACTTCATCTGAATACTCTCCAACTCCTCTCAGAGACGAAAGAAAAGGCAAGGGCATTTCAACTGAAGAAGATCCATTGAAGGTTCGTGTTCCTCTTATTGATGAAGGAGGATCAACTCTAAAGATGCCAAATCTGAATCAATTCAGCATCTATAAAGAAGGAAAGTTGACTCTTGATGATGTAAAAGCTCAGTGGAAGAAATGTAGAGGTTGGAATTTCTAAAAAAAGAGAAAGTGATGATAGAAAAGAAGTTGAAGAAATTAACTCTAGCTAAAATACAAGCACAAGCATAGAAGCTGGCTAAGTTTGAGGAAAAGAGAGCAAAGATGCTTAAAGAGTACAATTACTACATCACTCATAGGGTTGACCAGCTTCTAATCACAAAGATCAGCAACGGAATCAACAATCATACCAATGAAGAAACTATGAGGATTGAAAGGAATAAACAACCACTGAGTCTTACGATTTACGAAAAATTTGTGTTGAAGACACTGGGATTCAGTGAGTAGATTGAAGTACATGCTATGGCCTCCAAAAATAAAACCAAAGCAAATGATGTTTTGCTCAAAACCCTCAAGGCCAAATTTTAGTAGATAAAGACCCAAGCTAAAAAATTAGGCATACCTCCACCACCTGAGCTCACAGCCTTTAGACTTTCCACTGTTGAAAAGAAGAGAAAAAGAAGCTCAGAGATCCTCAAGGAAGTCTTTGTAACTGAATACATTACTGTATATGAAATGCACAAAAACTTGATTCCTTTTTAAGGGGTTGTAGGGTCCAGAGGATTGGTAATTTTCTTCTACAATGGGAACTTTGACTTGGATTTTCAAAGAGACAATGAATTCCATCTGGCCATTACCTAACATCTGATCAAAACTCAAAGTGCCATACAAAGGAACACTCTAGAGGCTGAAGAGATGTATAAGAAGATGAAGATGGCAATAGAGGCTAGGAATGATGTGACTATGGCTAGAAAAATTGTAAAACAACCTTGATGGTCTTGGAATGTAATAAATAAATAATATCTTTTGAGTTTTCCTTTATGAAATTATGTGTAAGAAGAAGTTGTGTACTCACTTACTATAATTTTTACTTAGCATAATTTATATTCAAATGGGGGAGATTGTTGGGCCAATTCATAGCCTAATGATCATTGCCTAGATTTAAACAGAATTTAGGCTAACTATTGAATGACCCGCTGATAGGCATCAGCGGGTATTAAAGGACTCGTTGAGTGCAAAGCCTCAGCGAGCAACCTCAGATGTATTCAAGTCAAATACATCATCAAGGAAGTCAAACATTACTTGAATACATACTCTTCAGATGGGATGGATATCAATTGGTATGTAGAAGGAATACGCTGATGGTTTAAGGAAAATTAGGGGTAGCAATACCTTGATGATCCTATTACCCTTTGAAGAAGAGAAAGTTGAACTTAGCTTCTCTAGGTGATGTTTAGGCGGGATAAGTCAATAAATCAATATGGCAGGACAATACGGTGTTTGACTTAAAGCCTAAACGAAAGTACGAGTTGGTGAAAGTTGTGAATAGTTGGCAAAACTGTTCACAAAAGTAGGGGTGAGATGTTTCCAAGAATAGATGTGCATTAAATTCTTTGTACATCCACCACAGGATTCTTGACACGTCGCAAGTGCCCCACTAAGGATATAACCTTATATCACTATAAATAGAGAATGTTGTAAGGAGTAAATATCATCGCGTTTATTGTTGTCTTTATTATAGAATTTACTCCTTTTTCAAACTTACACCTCAGTCCACTGATCCTATCAGAGGGACTCTATAAGTTCGCTTGTAAACTTGATTTATTGTCAAGTTTACTTGTTCAAAGGGTGATCTTACATTCTCATTCAACTTATGCGATCCATAGCATATTGTAATACTTTGGTTATATCAATAAAGCATTACATGATTGAAAAGTAATTACTTGTATTATTTACTCTTGATAAGTGCTATATTTCCATATAGACGTGTAAATTAGGACTTTTACACGATAATGCAAAGAAGGGTGCGAAGGTTCGAGATTATTTATGACACAAATTTGAAAGTTATGAAAACATTTTTAAGGAGGTAGTTGCTGCAAAATAAATGTATCTCATGTTTAGCTAATTATAATCTGTGAAACTTATGGCCCAATAGGCCTACAACTGTCGTAAGTTAATTTTGTAATCTTTCTTCAAAGTTCGGTTAAAAGTAGCAGCTTTGTACTTGTGTTGATTATTAGATTGTGGTTTATCTCAAACTTAAAATTGGTCAAACGAGATAGGTTAAATAGGTTACAACTTGCTGTAAGTTGTTGTATCCTGTTTATTGCACAATAGTATAATTTTTTAGACGATGGACAAATGTGTAAGTCAACATGAACCAGTTCGTGACACAACTTGCTTGACCCTTTCCCCTGGTAATTTTTTGCCTTATCACCACTACTGTCCTATTCACCCATTAACTAGTTTTAGTTCCCGGACATTGCAATTTTGCTTTTGTGTTTATTAATTGTTATGGTTTATGTGGAGGGTATGGATCTGATTTGCCAAAACATAGATGATAGCTTAAATACACCAACAAACCATAATTGGGTGGTTATTAATGATTAGTACAAAGTGTTTTGATTAGGTGTAAACTTTGTATTGATGTGGGCTGGATGTTTTGCCATGAGCTAATGGAGATGGCCAAATAGGTGTTTGTGGAGGTTTGTAGGGATGTCTGGATTAGCGTGACTTAACTTCTCTTGCTATTTCTTTTGAAGATGTAATGTATATGTTTTATCCCGATTAATTGGTTCTCAAAGAGATCGCCATATTATGTTGTATATATTAATAAAGATTTCCTTTTCTAGAATACATCACTCATGGCAAATGGAAGTAGCCTATTGAATGGTTTATGGTTCTCAAGGAACCCTACTATTGTATGCCTTCCAACTCCTATCATTGATACTAATAATGTTGACATAATTTTGTGGAAGAACACAAAAGGGAAGATTGTTAAATTATTAGATAGAAATGTCTTGTAAGACTTGATCATTGATACTCTTAATACTAAATAGGGTACTTTAGTTGGTTTACCTACTTGCATACCTATAGGAATTCATTTGTTAGATGCATGGCTTTTCAAAACAGCCTGGGTACTTAGAGACAGGCTATTTAAATGGAATAATGCAATAATGATGTATCCCATGTTCAAACTCTTGCCTGATTCTCGTATTCACTTATTTTTCTCTTGTTGCTAGGTAAATGATAATGAGGTTGGTTATAAAAGATTCTATTTCAAAGGAACTTAAAGTGCAAAACAAAGGTCCCTAAACTTAATGGTTCGTATCAAGTCTAACAAGAATTCACTTGACTTTATGACCAAGATTCGACTGTTTAATGTCATGTAAAATTGTTAAAACCTTTAAGACGAGCATGTATGATCAAGCAGTGTTGGTCTGGTCTATAGTGTATTGGATTCCAAAAATACTCGTCATGTTTTAAAATGAGGCTTAACTGTTTATAATGCCATGTAGAAATGTCAATGTCTTCTTACGGAGTATGGCTGATCAAGCAAATTTGGTATAGGGTGGCAGTTCTAATATATTTTGTGTTTCTAGAATGGATTGGTGATGCGCTCAGTGGTAATATATTTTCACTTTTCACCAAAAAAATCTTCTAAAATGAAAAGTAGCCTAAATATTACAGCTATGTCTAATATGATTAACTTTGGTTTAATCAAACCATAATATCATGTAAAATAAAAATACATGGTTATATAAGTTTATTAAGTTAATAACACGGGCAATTATGGCAACCGTTGACATAAATTACATGGGATTGGATTTGTTAGAACATGATTATGTTTCGGTCCTTTTTCTTACGATCAACATCATTTTTAATGAGATGTTCAACGAGTATTAAATGTGGCCAACACATCGATGATGACCTTATCATAGTAAACTCGTGCTCATTTATTTCCTTATTAATACACATTTTCATAGGATTTTAATACTTGGAAACACTCCAAGATCACCTGTGAACTTTCTCTTTTAATTGGCTAAATTATATAAATACTTGCGAGAAGCTAGAAATTTAAAAAGTTACAATAGACTATTAAAAGCATTTATTGGATCAAGGATCCAAATGTTCCAATTTGGATGAAAATTTTCTTTTTCCTATGATTGATCCAAGAGTAAGACAAAGTTTTGATTTCGTCCCCAAGAGTGTCTTTCCGAGGAGGATGGATATCTAAACAAAGTATATTTTGATACCGCCAAATAATCTAAGTTGTTAATTGAATGATTGCATGAAATTTATCGATGATAGATTTCTAATTGCAATTCATGTTTGCACCAATGGGAACTCCTAGATAGATACATAGGAGTGTTGAAGCTCGATAATATAAGGAGGACGCCAACCAATTCGTTCCATATTGGTGACACCGACTCTAAATATTTAACCTTTTTAAAAGTTAACTTTAACCTAGAATACAAATGGAAACATCTTAATATTCGACAATGATTCGTGGCATTTTCAAGTGACCATTTTATTATGATGAGAGCATCATTTGAAAATTGTAGATGAGAGATGTTAACATTATCCGAACCAATATTGATACCTTCAAAAGTTCCTTTAGACTTAGCTTCCTAGAGGGAAACATGAAGTGCCTTAACCTCTATGATAATAAAAGAAATGGAAATAACGGATCATTTTTCTAAGGCCTTTATTAATTTTGAATTCTTTCGAGGTGGAACCATTCACAATCACTGAACCAGATGCCAAATTTAAGCACGCTTTGATCTAATTCCTCCATTTGAGACTAAACCCCATTTGATCCATACTGTGATAAAGAAATTTACAGTTAAGAGAATCAAAATCCTTTTCAAATTCTACTTTAAAAAGGAAGAGATGTTTCTTCTTTTTAGACGCCCAATTCATGATTTCATTTACCATGAGAGGCGTATCTATTATTTGTCTTCCTATTATATAAGTGGATTACACTTCACTAACGACTGAGTTGACCACTTGAAGAAGTCGATTTGCAAGTACTTTAGCAATTAGCAATAACATTGTTCTGAAAACCAATAAAGCTAATGGGTCTAAAGTCGCTAACATAAAGAGGGTCTTGAATTTTAAGGACAAGAGTAATGAAAGATGCGTTGCATCCTCCAAGAATCAACCCATCAATTTCAAAAAAATTCAGCATATCAACCAAAACTTTGCCAATGGTATCCCAATCTTTTTCATGAACTTAAAAGTAAAACCGTCCGACGAGGTGCTTTACTCTCACCACAACCCCAAACATCATCTTTGATTTCTTGACAAGAAAGAGGAGCATGCTACTTAAGGAGTTTCTAAGACAACCATCTATTCTGCTTCTAATGCAATAGTTACCTGCTTTAATCTTCTTTATGCAACTACTTTGTCATTCATGACAAAGACATATCGAGAGTAAGAACGAGTATCATCTCGACCAGTTTGGAACCCAACATCATTGTAATATATTACATCTACCTCTCCTTCCAAACCAACATAAACTAAAAACATATCAACACGTACCATATTATGTTCTTTACAAAAGTCTAATGGTCTGCACATGGATTCTTCTAATATCTACGTGCTATGCTCAATGCAAGAGAAACATCTGGTCTAGTACAAGCCATGGCATACATTATGGATCCAATTGCCGAAGCATATGGTATCCTTCTCTCATTCATTTTATCTCACTTAGTGTGACATTGCTAATTACATAGATGTGTGCCATATTGGATATGTATACTACCTTTTCTTATACTCATGCATATGAAATATTTTCAAAATTTTACGGACATTAGTACGTTGACTGAGACATGTCATATGTCTAGATATATCTTGATTCCTAATATTTCATGGCGAACATTTACGTAGCAAATACTATACATCATTTAGTATAGGAACATCATTTCATCCACATATAAGATCAAGAATAATAATTTGTTCTAATGGAAACACATGGTTTTTCTTGGCTATCAACAAAACAAAACTCCTTGACTTTCTCATCAAACCTTAGATTCTAGCTTCGTGATGTTGGCTTAAATCAATAAATGGATTACTTAAACTTTCACACATTCATAAAATACTTGCAACTCACAAACCCTTCTAGTTGTACCATATAATGCCTTCGTTTAGGTGAGCATTTAGTAAAAAGCGGTTTTGACGTTCATTTTCCAGATTTCATAAGCAGGTAAAGCAGCCCCGACAAATAGTATTTGCAATAAATGCATGCTGCAGCATTAATTCTCCATGGTAATTTGAATTGTAATGGATTATAACAGGAAACAAGTTGCAACGTTTTCCAACCAAGAAAATGTCCGTTGTAAATTAGCAACCGTTTTTGAAATGGATCATGTTTCAATGGTTTTATCAATGGTTTTGCTACAACATATATATATATATATATATATATGCTTTGGTTCCATTAAAAAGATTTTTATATTGAGAAGATTGAGAAGTAATAATAGCCATTAGATTCTTTTAATCTTAATGGGTTAGGATAATAATTGAATCACTACCTAGAAATTAATGACATTTAATTCTTAATTTGACTATCTTCTACATGGTTCTACATTTTTATTCTTTTACATTAATTTTTAATTTGACTACCTCTAATTAATACGCTTTCTAAAAATTGAATCTAATCGTATGATAGTTTCTTGTACATTTTTATTCCTATCTCCATTTTTAAGAATTTGTGTTTTTGTGAATCATTCATTTATTTTTAGTTTATTATTATTAGTCACCAAATAAAATACAAGCTTATATGATATTCAAGATCATTTTAGAAATATCTTAACCACAAATAAAAAAAACTTTTATAAAATGTATGATTCAAGTTTTTTAAACGCGACATGTATTACACACTTTTTTTAGGTTTTGAATCATAAAACATTGTAGTTTTATAAGTTGAATTTTTAGAAAAAATATAGCAATTTTATTTTGCATCATTTGTTAATCCGTAAATCATGCATCATTTATTAGGGTTTATGAATCACAATCGAACTAGTGATCGACAAATAAATTGTTATTGTTTTGTTTTGAATAGGGTTTATGCATCATTTATTTGCATCATTTGTCAATCCGTGAATCATGCATCATTTTTTAGGGTTTATGAATCACAATCGAACTAGTGAATCAACAAATAAATATTTGTTATTTTTTTGTTTTAAATAGTAACCGGATTTGTGAATCATAAGTAGGTTATGGTTTTATTTTTTGGATTGCTCCTTACAAAAAAGAGAATCGGTGAACGGATTCAATTATATTTAGTTTCTCTATTTTTAACTAATTGGTATAATAATAATCAATAATAAACTATATCAAAAGTATATAAAATGGTTAATTAATAAATGAAAGAGTCAAAGATTAATAAATAGAGGAGCTAAAAATTAATGAATGCATTAAATTAGTTTGACTGAAAAATTAATATATAATTATGAATACCTATCATGCCCTTATATTAGTTTAGTGAGATGAAGGGTCAAGATTGCTTCTCATTCTTATCATTATGTTTTCTTAAATAAGTGTTATTTTAATGTAAAACAAGATAAATATGGTAACTATCACAAAAATTTAAAAGGAAAAAATTAACATTAAGTTGACCTGTAAAAAAAAAGGAATTTTTAGTTCATTCAATGCTCCTAAACTTATGCCACTATCGCATAAGTTAGGGGTGAGCAAAAGAAACCAAAAAAACCGAAACCGAACCGAAAATCGAAAAAACCGACCGAAACTAGAAACCGATGGTTCGGTTTTTAATTTTTCAAAAACCAAAAAATTTCGGTTCGGTTTCGGTTTTTTTGGGGCAAAAATCGAAACCGTAAAGAACCAGATACCGAACTCCGAATCAAACCAATTTTATAATAATATATAATATAAATAAATAAATAATAAATCATAATTTTAAATTCATATTTATTTTGTGGATGAAATTATAATATATATATATTATCATAATGTTTATATATGTGTTTTTCGTGTACGTGTGTTTACATGACAATATATCATTACATACATGACAATAATCATACTATGTGTATTTTTACATGCATGTGTGTGTCTCTCATTTATTATATGTATAATTGTAGAAATTTGTATAAACATTATTAGGATTATATTAAGTAAAAAATTTTAAAACATAACCAATTTTTTTACGTAAAACAAGTTTATTAATATAAATTAGCCACAACCAAATATAAACGGTTTAAAACCGAAAAACTGAACCGCAAAAACTGAGAAGCCGAAAAAACTGAACCGCCAAAAACCGAGCGGTTTCGGTTTTTGGTTTTATAAGAACTGAATATTTTGATTCGGTTTCGGTTTTAGCCAAAAACCGACCCAAACCGAACCGCGCACACCCCTACTTCGTAGTATATTGCGATGCTTCGCATAAAGGGTTGGGTGCGGTTTTGATGCAAAAGGAGAAGGTCTTAGCTTACGCATCTCTCCAAATTAAGGTTCACGAGAAGAACTATACCACCACACGACCTAGAGCTTGGTGCTGTAGTGTTTGCCTTGAAGACGTGGAGACACTGTCTGTATAATATATATATATATATATATATATATATATATATATATATATATATATATATATGGGGGATCATTCAATACAAAACCACTTTTTCGCGTACAGAACCACTTTTGGACCAATAAAAATTTAGTATATTATTAAATGTTTTTTTTTAATTCAAAAGGGTAAAATAGTCAAAACACATTTTAATTTTTTAATTTAAAAAATGTTTGTTCTTTCCTTAATGTATCGAATAATTTTTTTTTAATTTATACTTTTTAAGTATACATGTTTTTCAGAAATTAAGGTGCATATGTGTTTTTTTTAAATATTATAAATTTACATATGTTTTTTGCATGAAATTGTTTAGACATCAAACTTATTTTTTTTAAATAGTAATTACACTTATGTTTATGGTTTATATTTTTTAATCTTTAAATTCCTAACCAGAAAACTAAACATACAACATGTAAACTCTAAATTTTAATAAACAAAGGCAAAAAACTTAAATACAATACACAAATTTTGATATCAAATGAAATACAATTAAATTACAATATGGATGTGCAAGAGATTAAAAAGCATGTGTGCACGCTTCAAGAACATAATGCACGGTTTCGAAAACCTATATGCACGGCTTCGAGAACATTTGTGCACCATCTAAAAAGCATAAGTGCATCCATTAATTATCTTGAACATATATGCACGGCTTCGAGAACATTTGTGCACGCAATCTAAAATCCATGCATCAACAGACATATTACTTGTATATACTCGGTGCTTAAGGCTTGTGAGTTCACCCAATGCCTATGAACCTGTATTTTAACTAAAAAACATTAGAAAAGACTTTTTTAGGTAAAATCGAAAGCTAAACTATTGTTACATATATGCTTTAAATGTACAAATTGACCAAACAACATATTATCACAAACTTAAGATGACAAACACAATATGACTAGATGCATCTCCAAAAATAAGTCCACATCTGACTTAAATTTGTTTGCATATGTTTTACCAAGATGTTCTCAATTTAGCTACTGACTTCGAAATAAAAAATTCAAAAGACATGCACCTAGCTTTATTTCAACAATAGACTAAATGAACTTACTAAATACTAATTGTTCATATATAATGTTTGCAACAGCAAATATATCCAGCACCACTCTAATATTATCAATTAAAAAGTTGTCATGAATTACAAACTATGGTCCTAACTAATTGCGATATAAATCCATTATCCATGCTACATAATCACAAAACAAAACTACTCACAAGTCACAAGGCAATTTTTTATCACATTAGTTACATTTAAAAATGATATAAAACAAAAAAAATTCTTCGTAAAACAACCAAAACCACGATAGCGGCTTTTGAAAAAAACCGACTAGTTGTATTTATGTAAATTTTATCAAGGAGATCAAGACATTGAATTTACCCAAAAACTATTGGTTCGGTCTCGTCTGTAAAAAAAGTAATACTTATAGAATCACCTTGTAAAAAAAAGATACCTCATCTTTCACTGATGAAATGGAAATATATATAAATTTTTCAACGAACTAATCTAAGGCATCTAGCTAACCAATCAACAATATTGTCATTTTTTTACCAACGAACTTTAATTTTTTTTTCCTAAACATCATTTAAATCTCAAAAATATACTTTGCACTTGTTTTTGATTCAAGGAGAGATCACATAAAAAAGATTCACTTCACTTCTTCTTGAGATATTAAAAGCTCTTGTTTGAGATTATTTTGTTGGTCTTTGATGTATTCTTCTTGGATCTCGATGAATTCAATTTGACGTGATAGGGTTTTGAGTCGTCTTTAGAGGTCGTCTTGTGTTTGGGGATTGAAGGGTTGATGGTTGTTGTTTGGGATCGAGTACCATAATTATCTTTGACTGCAATTTTTTTTCCAGAACAATGGTGGGTGGTTGGATTTGCTTGGGTGGCTATTAGGGTAAAAAGGAAGAGAGAGCAATTAAGAATTTTGTGAGAGTAAAATAAAAAGTATATCGTAAATTTATCCTAAAAAAGGGACAGTTTTCATGAAAGAGTTAATAGAAATTCCAATTATACACCTGAATGCTTTATCGGATATTATTTGATATTCCTTTTATTTACAAAATTACCACAATCCTTTTTAGCCATTGATCAAACAATCTAACGGTCTAAAAAGAGTTATGTATGTTCTGTATAAAAAAGTGGTTCTGTATTGAAAATCCCAATATATATATATGGGAGCGTTATTGTGGTATACACTTTAAAGTGAAAAATAATAGACACACTTATGGACCATTAGATAAATTATCATAAATAAGATTAGAATTTAATAAGCTGGATGACATATTTGTAATTAAGTAAAAAAATAAATGGCATTATGTAGCAACTTAATCAAAGCATTTGAAGAATGCGTTTAATTTATAGAGAAAAGTATTAAAGTTTCTTTGACTGCATTTAAAGCTTTGACTTTGCATTTAAATAATGCGTTTGATTCATAGGGAAAAGTATTAAAGTTTCTTTGACAACGTTTAAATGCTTTGACTTTTTTCCCTATGAATCCATTTTGTCAATTAGGAGTAGAGTTTGGTAGAGAATAATTTATAGCTAACTTTGGGAGTATTTTAGGGTTTCCCAACCCTTTTGTACCTTCCTTAATCACTTGTTTCAATATAGTGAAGTTCTTTTATCCTTTAATCTTTCAATATGTCTTATTGTTTGATTGGTTATTGTGCTTTGGTTATCTTTAACATGCTAGGCTAGATCTTATTAGTGTTTGCTTATGATTGCATGTGAATTGGTATGTAGATCCTAATAATATTGCTTCTTGATTGATGTGTGTGCATGTTTAGACTCTAGAACCCTAGTTACTTAAGTATATCAAAGATCTAGAGCAGCATGATTGTGTAGAAAGGATTCCATCGGTAATAGTCTTCATACTACCTTACCAATCTATGGATTATCCCCTTTAAGTATTTTAATGCGCGTTTATCTCCCTATGGGCCTTGTAACAGTCTTCATACTACCTTACTTGTGCATTTCCCTAGCAAGGTATCATGTAGATGGCGTTTTCGTGTAAGTATTTTCGAGAAGCATGACAAATTACACGAAAATGTCGTCAACATGATACCTTGCTAGGTAAATGCACAAGTAAGGTAGTATGAAGACTATTACAAGGCCCCTGGGGAGATAGACGCGCATTAAAATACTTAAAGGGGATAATCCATAGATGGGTAAGGTAGTATAAAGATTATTACCGATGGAATCCTTTTTACACAATCATGCCACTCTAGATCTTTGATACACTTAAGTAACTAGGGTTCTAGAGTCTAAACATGCACACACATCAGTCAAGAAGCAATATTATTAGGATCTACATACCAATTCACATGTAATTATAAGCCAACACTAATGAGATCTAGCTTAGCATGTTAAAGATAAGCAAAGCATAATAACCAATCAAACAATAAGACATATTGAAAGATTAAAGGATAAAGAACTTCACTATATTGAAACAAGCGATTAGGGAAGGTACAAAAGGGTTGGGAAACCCTAGAATACTCCCAAAGTCAACAACTACAAATCGTTCTTTGCCGAACTCCACTGCAAATACGCTTTATGAAAACCTAAAATCGAGTTTGTATTTATAAGAAAACAAACCACGACGGCGTCGCAATTAATCCTAACGCCGTCACGCCGTGAATCTTCTTAGGGTTTCTTTATGACGGCTATAGTTCATACGCCGTCACAAATTCTCTGACGCTGTCGCTTGATAATCCAGGCGGCGTCGCAAGTATTCCTGACACAGTCTCCATCTTATGTGAGTAATTCTTTAAGCCTTCTTTTGTGTAAAGTTGCACTCTTGTCTTGTTTCTTACAAAATAGAGCCCAAGTCACGTGTATTTCCTTCAAATGTCTTCCAAGTGCTAAAAATGCAAAAAGAAACGATTACGCACATATTTTAAGCATTTTTGCATGATTATTGGGGTTAAATGATCCCGAAAAAGTGTATAAAAATTACACTTCATTAATAGTCTAAGGACTTGTTTGCAATATTGTAAAACACCCCTTCTTTCCTTAGGGTTTCCTTCTACAATATAAATAGAAGGCTAAGGCTAAGGAAGGGGTTGATGATTTCCTCTTTCTTAATCTAATCTTTCTTTTCATTATAAGCTATCTGAAGGATTATGTGATCATTAAATCTTTGAATAATCATGACTGCAACAGAATAATCTTCCTGAATAAACAAGTATTCTAAACTTTTATCAATAACCTTCAGGGTTATCACTACATCAATCACCTAATATATATCGATTATAAGCAACTTATCTTCTAGATATCACAACACACAGCCACACTTCACATCAAATCACAAGTCATTTCTCTTCAGCAACACTTGAATAAGTAGCAACATTGACTATATGTACATCAAATCATAAAGTTTCAATCTATTCTCATTACTTCCAGGTGTGTTAACTCCTATGAGAGGTGAATCATTGAAAATTTAATGGATTTGATGTCTCTTTACCAGTTAGCCATTAACTCTGGAGTAGTCAGTCCTTTAGCCACCAGAAAGATGCATGTCCATGGTCGACTGAAAACCATTTCAACTCTCAGTACATGAAACATTGGTGAGTTGAATACCATATGGTTTTTGGCAAACCATTCTAGCCATAAACGGATTTGATATGCCTTTACCTGTAGCCGTTTTCTTAGGGCTAGTCAATCCTTTGGCACCTAGAAAAGGTAAATTCCATGGTGGATTGATTACCATATCAACTCTTTGTATATGAAACTTGGTGAGTTGATGTACCATCCACTTTTTGGTAAAGTGTCAACCATCTAATATGGATTTGCAATTTGTCTTTACCATAAGCCATAATCTCATGGACTAGTTAATGGTTTTCTACAAGCCTTACCACAATCCATAAACTTGTGGCTAGCCACGCTTGACTAACAAGATATGGTGAGTTGAAACCATACAACGTATTGGCAAGTTGTCCAACCCATAAAACGATTTGAAGAAGTCTTTACCAAGATCGTCTGCTTCTTTTGCTTCTGACTAGCCAGTCCTTTATGTTCAGTTAAGACATGGTGCGCGGAACTGAAAAAATTTCAACCCAATTTGTTGTGTTTGTGCATAGAACCTCCCCAAAGTGTTGTTCTCGGCACATCTTCCATTGTAGATTGCTAACTTATCCAATCTCCCATTATTTTCTAATACCAGCTTGCTTCTCCAACATTTTCAAAATCTTATAACAAACCTCATCTGGTTTTTCATCCTTAAAGTTTCTTGTCCAACATAGCTTATGCAGTACATGCAGCAGACAAAGGATAAACTTTCTCGATCGATTAGCATATAAACAACTGCAGAGGCGGGGGGGGGTTCCCGAGGGGGGGGGGGGGGGTGGGGGGGTCGGAGGAGGGGGGGGGGGGGGGGGGGGGGGGGGCAAGGTGGGGAGGGGGCTGCGGGGGGGCAGGTGGACAACCCACAATTTTATTATTTTGAGGGGGGAGGCAAGAGAAGATCTCTGTGTGGATTGTGTAGTTCTTTTTCTCTTTCCTAATGCAACATAGTAACTCCAATAACTAATCCTAATGTTGACTGTTCAACCACCCAATAAAATCTGTACTAAGGGGTTCTTCAAACATGTTCTTCAAGAATTCCCAAACGTACATTTATCAAATTCATCCTCTGGCTCAATACCAGTACCATGGTTCTACATAACAATCCTATATAGCTCTGTAAGCGATCATCTTTTGTATATGTCAAGATCAGCATAAGCTCCAAATCTTATGTAAACCCTATCAGTTTCCATTCTATTCACCCCTTACAATCTAGTATACACCCTTTCCTTCCTTGCTTAATGTCTGAAATTTGCTATAACTGGGTGATTTTGTAGCTACAAGAATAGGATTAATGGGAATTTTAGTACCTGAAGTATAATCATTACTTTTCATTGACTTCATCTGAATCTCCAGATTCATCCTTATCATGGTCTGTATGGAATCCTGTAGGTCCAGCCCTAGATAGATCTTTACGCCTGTTGAGGTTGTAGAGCACTTATATAATCACAAGCAACTCTAAGAGAGACTCTAACAAATGAAACTATTGTTTACGGACGTCGAATATAAAACAACAGAGTTAAAGAAATACTAAAAACAATGAATCCTCTATAGATCTTATTCTAAATGATAATAAAACGTGTTTTCTAATGAATTCAATGTCCGTCCCCCATCATACCCAAGGACGTAGAGGTTTCTAAATACCTATGAAACCCCTAACTACTTTTTCCTTACAGACTCTCTAAAAGCTAAAGTGAATAATTGTTATCACTTCCGAGGATTATCTCATGCATATCCCTATCACTAACTTAACCTTTTGAACTATCAACCCGAGTAAGGAGCCATAATACTACCAGACTAATATTGTAGCACCCAGCAGGAATGACATTGGTTCTGCCAGCACTAACATAATTTATCCTTACCAGTAGGAACTACATACTTACCAGCAGGAACGTTTACACCTCTACAGTAGAACTGACATTCCTAATTGGTAAAATTTTTCTTTCAACTATATATAATATATAAAATAAGAATATAAATAAAAATATATAATCCAAAAAACAACAATAGCTTCAATAAACGACACCCGAGAACCTGCTACTAAGACTTCCCCAGGTCTTATCGATATTATTGTGTTTTTTGATATATAATTATTATTATAATTATTTAATATATATTAATATAAAGATTTGAAAGAAAATTTCACCATTATATATATGTATATCTACTGTAGGAGTATCACTGAACCTGCTGGATAGTACTGTATATCCTACTGGTAAGGACAAAATTATAGTTAGTGCTGGCAGAAACAAAGTCATATCTGCTTGGGAGTATCAATATTAGTCCTGGTAGTTACTATGCTTCTACAACCGGGGTTTTGATAGATAAAAGTTATTTATTGATAGGGATATGCATTAGAATCCAAGGAAGTGATAAACACTCATCACTTTAGCTTTTAGAGAGTCTTAAGGAATATAAGTCCTTCTTCTGGGTTTCATAGGTATTTAAGAAACCAGACGGCTCTTGGACATGAGGGGACGGATTGAATTCATTAGTGTAAAACACGTTTATTATATGAACTTTGAAGCAACAAAGGAAAGTTTGAAGAGATTTGGTGAAGAGCTTCAAACTAAAACTGCAAAGAAGCTAAAGTTTGATGATGAAGGTACTCAACCAACAGAGGAGAAGATTGAAGAAGACAAAGATGATAAGCCAACCAAGAAGACTGGAAAGAGGAGAAAACAGATAGCAAGGAAAGGATTCCATACAGACCATGATAGGGATGAATCTGAAGATTCAGATGAAGCTAATGAAAAAGATGATTCTACTTCAGGTACTAAAATTCCCATTAATCCTGTTCCTGTAGCTACAAAATCACCCAGTATAGCCAATTACAAGATCATTAAGCAAGGAAGGAAAGGTGTATACCAGATTGTAAGGGAGAATGGAACTGATATGGTATACATAAGCTTTGGAGCAATGCTGACTGACATATCAAGAGATGATCTTACAGAGCTATACAGGATTGTCATGAAGAAACATGGTATGAATGAGCCAGAGGATGAATTTGAAAAGGTACTTTGGGAATACTTGAAGAACATGTTTGAAGAACCCCTTAGTACAGATTCAATTTGGAGTTTGCCAGGTCAACAAAGGATAATTTGTTGGAGATACTATGATGCTTGCAGAGTACATTGTTTGAACTTGGAGTCTGCAGATGTTTATATGCTAATAGAGAGAAAGTATCCTTTGTCTGCTGAAGTATGCAAAGCTATGTTGGACAAGAAACTTCAAGGAGGAAAACCAGATGAGGATTGTTATAAACTTTTGAAAATGATGGAGAAGCAAGCTGGTATTAGAAAATAATGGAGATTGATGAGTTAGCAATCTAGAATGGAGATGAGGAGAACAACACTTGGTGGAGGTGCTTTAGCACTTACACAACAAATGGTTATCAGTCCACCATGTCTAACAGACATAAGGACTGGCTAGTCCAGGAGCAAACGGCTCTTGGTAAAGACTTCTCAAATCCGTTTATGGCTGACAATTTGCCAAAAATTGTATGGTTATCAACTCACCATATCTATGTTTGTAAAGAGTTGGCTAGCCCACAAGTTTATGGATTGTGGTAAAGGCTGTGGAAAAACCATAACTAGTCCATGAGATTATGGCTTATGGTAAAGACAAATTGCAAATCCATATTAGATGGTTGACACTTTACCAAAAAGTGGATGGTACATCAACTCACCAAGTTTCATGTACAAAGAGTTGATATGGTAATCAATCCACCATGGAATTTACCTTTTCTAGGTGCCAAAGGATTGACTAGCCCTGAGCAAACGGCTACAGGTAAAGGCATATCAAATCCGTTCATGGCTGTAATGGTTTGCCAAAAACCATATGGTATTCAACTCACCAATGTTTCACGTACTGAGAGTTGAAATGGTTTTCAGTCAACCATGGACATGCACCTTTCTGGTGGCCAAAGGACTGACTACTCCAGAGTTAATGGCTAACTGGTAAAGAGACATCAAATCCATTAAATTTTCAATGATTCACCTCTCACAGGAGTTAACACACCTGGAAGTGATGAGAATAGACTGAAACTTTATGATTTGATGTACATATAGTCAATGTTGCTGCTTATTCAAGTGTTGCTGAAGAGATATGACTTGTTGCTGTGAAGTGCTGATTATGATACTTAGAAGATTAGTTGCTGCAAAGATCAGGTAGTGATGATTTCAAGCGTTGCTGATAGAAGTCAAGAACTTGTTTATTCAGGAAGATCATCATGTTGCAGTTCAAGAATAATTCCAAAGATAATGCTCACAAAATCCTCAAGAAGCTTATAATGAAGACACTCAAAGAAACTTGAAGATCACAAGTGAAGTTCAAGTTAGGGGAGGATTGTTAGGAATTATTGTAAACAGACTTAAGTCTGGTAGTTATAGAGTTAAGTCTGGTAGACATAGTTAAGTCTGCCAGTACTAAGTTAAGTCTGGCAGTACTATAGTTAGTACTGGCCTTGTCTAGTTAAGTCTGTTTATGTAACAGAATAGTTATAATAGTTATCTTAGAGATATCTTAGGAGATATCTTAGGAAAGGATATGCATTATCCTTTCACACGTTTTGTAAAGCCTTTTAGGGTTTCCTTGGTGTATAAAAGGAACCCTACGACATAGTGTTTGGGCATCCAAACCTAATAGAAATCAATAGAAATATACGAAGTTAGTTTTACAATTATTCTTCTTAGTACTTGTGTTAAGATTCCGCATTAACACATAGTATTCATAGTCTTTGTCTCTCTTATAGTT
This sequence comes from Tanacetum coccineum, assembly GCA_026074375.1. NCBI lineage: Eukaryota > Viridiplantae > Streptophyta > Magnoliopsida > Asterales > Asteraceae > Tanacetum > Tanacetum coccineum. The sequence continues at coordinate 54,325 of BQNB010030133.1, forward strand.
GATTTGGATTTATTCAAGTTAGCTATTGGCTTACAAAAGGCTAATCAGATCCAAGACTTTGGACCTACAAGTGGTATCAGAGTCTTTAGAGAGACTCTGAATAAGAAGAATCACAAGATCACAAACAACCACTTTCAGATCTAGAAAAATGTCTCAACCTGCTAATGATGATTACTCTCAACATATTAGTGATGATGAAGCATCATACCATGAAGACGCATCAGACGGTGGTACTGCAACCAATAAACCAAAACAACAACAACAACAACAACAACAACAACAACCACTATTTCAAATATCGAACTCCCAATTCTAAAGAAGAAGGAGTATGATATATAGGCTATGAAGATGGAGCATTACCTTGAATATATTGATAATGATGTTTGGAAGGTAATTCAGAATGGAAATTCAAAGAAGAGAATCTCAACTCGAAAAGATGGTGTTGTTAGAATACTTCCACCAGTATCTGTTGCAGAAATTCATGCTGTTGAAAAGGAGAGGAAGGCTAGAACCATCTTACTTATGGAAATTCCCAAGGAACATCTGAGAAGATGTCATGGAATGGACGATGCTAAAGAGATTTTGGAAGCCATCAGGACTAGGTTTGGAGGTAATGCAAATTCAAAGAAGATGCAGAAAGCTGTTCTAAAACAACAATTTGAAACATTTTCTATATCCATGTAAGAATCAAAGAAGTTCATATCCGGTGGTCTAGGTAGCTCAAAGATGGAAGTAGTCATTTTTAGAGAGAGAAAGTTAGAGAGAGAGAGATGGATGGAGAGAAAACTAGAGAAAAACACACTTAGAAGTGTGTGTCAAAT
>BQNB010030134.1:5018-55145 GCA_026074375.1 Tanacetum coccineum
TTTTTATACAGAACCTACAGAACCAGTTTGAACCAATAGGAATTTAGTGTATTATTAATTACCTTTCTTAATTCAAAAGGATATAATAGTCAAAACACATTTTAGTTTTTCATTTTGAATTTATTTAATTTAAAAACGTTTTTTTAATTTCATTGATTTTCGGAACTAATTTTTTTTAATTTTATACTTTTTTTTAGTATACATTTATTCAGAAATTAAGGTGCGTATATGATTTTTTTTAATATTTTAAATTTACATATTTTTCATGCGTAGAATGGTTTAGACATCAAACTTATTTTTTTTTAAATGGTAATGGCACATATGTTTATGGTTTATATTTTTTAATATTTGAAATTTATGACAAAAAACATAAACATATACATGTAAACTCTAAAATTTAAAACAAACCAAAACATAAATAATATACAAATATTTGAGATAAAATGAAATACAATTCAAATAAAATGTGTCTTGTTAAATAAAAATGTGTATGTCATCCAAAAACATAGGTGCACTCTTCAAAAAACATATATGCACGCTTCATGTTTCTCATCAAATTCTTTAAAACATATGAACGTCATTCCAAGAATATAGGTGCACTCTTAAAAGACTATACATGCACGTTGAGCTTTCTCGTCAAATTCATTAGAACATATGTGTCCGTCTTCCAAAATGTACACAAAAAATTGTAGTGTCTACATATGTTTTTGGAAGACGGACACATATGTTCTAATGAATTTGACGAGAAAGCTCAGCGTGCATGTATATTCTTTTAAGAGTGCACTTATGTTCTTGGAATGACGTTCATATGTTTTAAAGAATTTGATGAGAAACATGAAGCGTGCATATATGTTTTTTGAAGAGTGCACCTATGTTTTTAGATGACATGCACATTTTTATTTAACAAGACACATTTTATTTGAATTGTATTTCATTTTATATCAAATATTTGTATATTATTTATGTTTTGGTTTGTTTTAAATTTTAGAGTTTACATGTATATGTTTATGTTTTTTATCATAAATTTTAAAGATTAAAAAAATATAAACCATAAACATATGTGTCATTACCATTTAAAAAAAATAAGTTTGATGTCTAAACCATTTACGCATGAAAAATATGTAAATTTAAAATATTTAAAAAAACATATATGCATCTTAATTTATGAATAAATGTATACTAAAAAAAAGTATAAAATGAAAAAAAAATTAGTTCCGAAAATCAATGAAATTAAAAAAACGTTTTTAAATTAAATAAATTCAAAAAGAAAAATTAAAATGTGTTTTGACTATTATATCCTTTTGAATTAAGAAAGACAATTAATAATACACTAAATTCCTATTGGTTCAAACTGTTTCTGTAGGTTCTGTATAAAAATGTGGTTCTGTAAAAAACGGTCCCCATATATATATATATATATATATATATATATATATATATATAGGTTCTAGAGAAAACCTGATTTCAGAACCATCTTAATGCGAGAACTGACAAACCACCAAAAACATTGAATGCAACCCGTCAAAATTCTATATTTGCACATAGGTTCTAAAAACAACATAAATATGTATAAAAAAAAACATAGTTGTTTATAAAAGAATTTGATAGAAATTGGAAATACAAAATTTTCTTTTAAGTTTGGCAAGTAAAGTTCTTATAAGGCTTGCAACAACAATATTGCGGCCGTGTGTAAGTTTTTTATGAAAAAAAGAGGGAAAGTTCATGATGATACTGAAGAACATAGGTGGATTCTTAGATTTCAATGTATTTTTTTGATTTTTAAAAGCGTAACCATGGTATTTTTGTGGGATCTGTCAGTTCTCAAAGCACTAAGAATGGTGTCTGAAAAGAAAGTCCCCATATATAAATATATTATAAGATAGAAATAATATATAAAATATACTATATTTATATATTAGTATATATATATATATATATATATATATATTTATAGGGATGGGATCATGAGAAAACCTCATCTCGGTGGAAAACCTAGAAAACCCATCCACAACCGTTAGATCAAGTCTCCCCCCCTCCCAGATTTTTTTAACCAAACACAGGGAACCGGTATGGTCTATATACAACGGTTGTATCTTCAATTATTGGTTTTTCAAGTTTGGTTTTATCTGTAAAAATTCACATCACTTATATTGTCGAAACATAATAATTCCCCAATTTTTTCCCCTCATTTTTTTTCTTTTTCTTCTTTCCTTTGATACCTGTTCTCTTCTAGACAAGGTCAACACCATATCATGGCCATCACCTCACCGTTCAACCACCGTTCCCCAACCATTCACATCGTTCCCCAACAATCATTCTCACGTTCACCACCATTTCCCCACGTTAAACATCGTTTCGATCTAGTATGTATTCCGATTCTCAACAATTAGTTTGAAAGTAAGTTTTTTTAATAAAATTTAGACTAACTACAGTCCATTAATATCTTATGCACACACACACACACATCTCGCGAAATCTCCTTAATTGGTTAGGTTTTTAATTTGCGTTTTTATTTAGGCATTTGTACTACACGCGAGCGAGTGCGAGAGAGCGCGAGTGAGCGAGATTAAAATGACGAGAGCGAGCCACAGGTGCGCAAAGGAGTGTGTTCAACTGTTAATTTTTCTCTTAAGGTGCGTTTTCACCAATTCTTTAGCGCGCATGTTTAGGTTATTAGAGCGAGTGTTAACACAGGGTTGCTGAGAGTTGCGAGAGGGAAGCGCATATGGACGAGCATACGCGCGGGCCTCTGAACGAGAGCGAGTGCATTTCTAGGTTGGTACATTCACCTGAAACGCTAATCTCTCTAATACTTCTGCCATAGTGTGAGAGAGAGAGGTCAGCTGCTGTTTCTACTGCGAGTCAGCTATACGGGATATCTCCTGTGATAATATCACACTACTATCTGTAGATCTCATTCCTTGAGTGATAGTTTGTTAGAGACCGTGAGGCGAATAGAGCGAATATCGAAAAGGTTAGAGAAATTGAAACACATTGTAGTTGTTGAATTTGAGTAGTTTGTTAGAGATCCTGAGGCGAAATGGAGTCGATAGCGAAAATGTTAAATAAGCTAGTTAGATTATGTAATGTTTAGTTGTATAACGTGCTTGTTGAAACGTGTTAGTTAGGATTATTATGCTGTTAGTTATAGATCATTTGAGTAGTTTGTTAGAGATCGGTAGGCGAATAGAGCGAATATCGTAAATTCTAAACAAACTAGTTAGATTATGTAATGTTTAGTTATACAATGTGCGCGCGAATTTGTGAAAACATTTTAGGTAGAGATCGTTAGGCGAAATGGAGTAGATATCGAAAATATTAGACAAGTTAAGACAGTGTGTGTGCTGCTACGTGAAATGTGTTTCAGTATTTGTTAGATGCGTGATTGCTGACTTTAAAAAGTTAGTTAGAGATCATCAGGCGAAATGGAGCAGATAGGGATAATGTTAGTTAGATTCATATTTTATACAAGGATTTTGCTGCCAATTCGAATAGTTAGTTGGGGATAGTATATGTGACGGTGAGGTTATTTTTTATCTCACTGATTAATTGTGTTTGTTAGATGTGTAATTGGTGAATTTAACTACTGACAAGCTATCCTATATAAATGACTATATAAATGTGAAAATCATTAGCTAATATGTGATACTTATGCCCTGAACTAATTTATTATTTCACGTAAGGTATGATGCACTTTTTTTTAAAACTAATGCCCTTTTTTTAATTGTGCAGTTGATATCTTTTTGCGATTTCGCTGCTGATTTTTTTGCGAGTTTGCTGCTGATTTTTGTGGTATACTAAGTACTTATAAGCTTCATCCATATCCATTACAATTTTAAAATGGTGCCTATTACCCAGCTTTTATATGTATTCAGCAGCCTATACTGAAAGAAGTAAGCTGGCGCATGTCGCCGCCATTCATTTTTTTGGTCAATCTATGTAGAACTTTCGTGTGCTAGTTTCCATCGTTATTATTTTGTAAAATAACATAGGAGTTATCATAGGATACTAATATGATACTTTATCTTGATTTACAGGATATCGATAAAGAGATAAGTGAGCTAAAACTGTCTATGAACACAAGAGGAAGATTAGCGGCGACAAAATTTCTCAAGCAATTCATACTAAATTATCTTCTCTGCTTCTCATCCGATTTGTATTTTGAGGCGTATCAAGTTTCCTCTTTGATCTTAGTACATTGAAGATGTCCTGTTTTGTAGACGTATATTACCATTCTTTATTTGTTCTACTATGTTTAGTAGGATCAAAAGTCCAAATATATGCATATAATCTCTGGAATTTTTTGAGGACATTATTATATAAATGATCTGAAATACCAAAGTTTTCTGTAGCAGAAAGCTTTTGTTTTTTTAGCAAAGTTAAGGTTATTTTGGATAGATCCTCTTCTGCTCCATGTGGAGATCTTTTTATCTAATACAGATCTTAGCTTTTCGAAAAAAGAAGTTATTTCGTATATAATTCAATGCTTGTTTAGGTCGTCAAACCAGGTACGTTATGGAACTGACTGGTTCAAGACTTGCAGAATACAGTCCGCTCCATTTAAATTTCAGTAGTTTTTGGTATCCGTCCAGTTTGGTTACAATCTAAAAATGAGAATATAAGTCAGTTACCACCATTTAAACAGCGAAAATTTCCATTTACTTTATGAAGTGGTCAGTTCTGTTTAAACTCCTGTATTTTTAATGCATTATACATCCTAAATCATAACCTGTGTAATCATACATTATGCATATTAAGAATTTTTAGATATTAGGATGCCCTATTATGATACAAACGGATGCACTAAAGTGCCTCATACGGATGAACTAAAATATAAACAGATGCACTAAGATATATTTATGCAGTCTATGATCACTAAGGGACACTTGACAATTGTCACATGAGAAGTGCAGAGCAAAAAATGAAAGAGAAACGGATGCACTAAAATACAATCATATAACGTATGAAAAAAACATAAACAGGCGAGTGTATAAAGAGAACAAAAGCAGATTATAAGTTTCCAAAACGTGTATTCCATATTCAAAACCACTCACCGAGAGGATCTTAATCTCATCAGATGCTTTTCCATTACTGGGATTTCGGTTTTTGGATTTTCACATACAGGAAGAACCCCAAGAAATGTGACTCTCATATTCCATCCTCATTGTTAAGCCCGACATAACATCAAAAACCGATTTGTAAAATACAAGTTGAAGGCGATGAACATGTACCATACAACACGGCCTTGTGGTTTATAGTAGCAATGAGATATTTGTTACAAAAGAGATGATCACAAAGCCAACCCAAAGGCCCAATAAACAATCTGATACTGATGAACATAACTCACGCGCTGAACTGAGCCAATGCTAACAACCAAAATATATTTGACATGAAACAACCGAGTGTCCATCCATTTACTACATGAAAACAATGAGTATCACTAAAAAACCATCATTAAACAACCAGTGTCCATCCATTTACTACATGAAAACAAAGACCAGTTGGGTTCCCTCTTGATCAAGAAAAAGATGAAAAAATGTTTAGTTTTATAATCAAAACAAATGCAAATGTGTCATATACAACTTATATTCATCAATCAAATTCTTTCTATGCATATGCAGCTAGATGATGGTAACATTATTGGATTATCATAACACAAAAAGGGTATCAATTTGATGATTTAAAACATATCAATTTGATGATTTGAAACATCAAATTATATCAAAATCGATCCAAAATCTTGGAAAAACTAAGCCCTCTGAGTTTATTTCCAATAGGAATAATTGACCAATCCTCATCGTTCTTCCCACACGTTAAGTCTATAGTTTCAACAATTTGTCGCGTCACTTTCTTGTGTTTACCTATAATTGGCATTTATCCATCCATAAGTCTTTAGAATCTAACATAGGAATCTTCTGTGACCCTTTCCTCGTGTTTTTCTTCTTTACTACAACATTTCTTGAGCCACTACCATTCAACGACATCATTCATTTCAGCCTTTCCTTAAACCATTTACAATCTATCGAAATTGGCGCAGTTTGCATCAACTTTTCTTTTGCATCAACAAGTACCTGTTGATGAATTCTAATTTTGCCTTCTTCATCATCTCGCTTTTGTTATTTCCAATGTTGATACCACCTACATAAGTTACACCACCATTTCAGCCTAGCAATAAGTTGTGCTACTTCCCAAAACCCAAATGACATAAAACTATTAAACTTTATCATAATCAGCGAGAAACTACAACTTGTATAGCATACCTCCAAACCAACTCCTTTTGTTGCTTTTGTTGCTGGAAGGTGGTACTTTAATGCAGAGTTGAATTTGTCGACTTTGCTTATCTGACATAGCATAAGATAGTGAATGTAAGATAGCAAAATATAGATTATTTGCACCAAGCTAAAATGATTAAAAAAAAATTCTATATACAGATTTTGAGCATAAAGCAAATAACTTTAGTTCCTGATAACAGAGATAACAAGATTAAAGTTTCACATAAATTAAGTTTCTCTGAACCATGTTGATATCAAATGCAGAAATATGTAATCATGCACACGTTCTTGGTCCGTAATTTTGTTAAAGAAAGAAGAGATACAAACGGATGCACTAAAGTATATCAAACGGATGCACTAAAGTTCTTAAATGGATGCACTTAAGTACATTAAACGGATGCACTAAAGTACATCAAACATATGCAATTAAATAAGTTCGTTCCAAAAAGCTTTTAGGATTTTGACATACCTAACTGGTTTTCTGCATTAGAAAGACAGATAAGCAGGAAAGCTACTATTCACACACTAATACCAAGGCATACAAGCCCCAATCAAACCAGCTGCGACACATAATGCAAAACAAGTATACCTCAATGATCAGTTACCAACGACACATACATATTAGGATATTAGTTCACAAGTACACCTCCATTTTAGGCCTATGTTCTGGCGATTATGCCACATAATGCATTCGTATTTGTAACATCTCCACCATCTCCTCTTCTATATTTAGATACCTCAAAACCTCAACATCAAGAAAAATCCTGTTTGCTCCTCTTTTCGCTGCAAGATCACAAGTTCATCAATACAGAAAATGGGCAGCAGGTTAAAATGGGCAGCAGGTTCAAATGGGTGAGGGTAAAACAAGTACTTTTGGTATGGGTTGTGTCGGGTTGCGTTGACCCAAACACACTCTATTGGTCCATTTCTGAAGCATATTTTATAAATGAATTAACATGTAATTTATGAAACTAAAATAATGCAGTTCAGTGTATATTTGAATAAAGTCGATTAAGAGATTTGTTTGCACATCCTTTATATGACTCGCTTCATTTTTGCTAAGATTATTTGACCCGTTGATACTCGTGAGAGATTGAGGAGCAGTCCCTATGAAATTATTATTAGACAGATCAAGAACTTGCAAACTCGTACTACTAAAATCAGGCATTTTCACCAGAAATCAAGTTATTTGCAAGACTCAAAGCAGTGAGGTAAGGTGAGTCAAACTCGATATAGAAGACATTTGTCAGTGTACTTAGTTACATCTAATAACAAACTTTAACGCGTAACATTAGACTAAAAGCATTGCTAATAAACAAACAGATGCCCTAATCATACTAACAGATGCCCTAATCATACTAACAGATGCCCTAATCATACTAACAGATGCGCTAACGCTTATTTTAGATGCACTAATTAAACAAACAGATGCCCTAACATATAATGATGCTATTGTAATACTAACAGATGTCGTCACACATTTTTTAAGCACTAATCAAACAAACAAATGTTGTAACAAGTTACATGATGCCCTAATCATACTAACAGATGCGCTAACGTTTATTTTAGATGCACTAATCAAATAAACAAATGCCCTAACTTATAACATGATGCTATTGTCATATTAACAAATGTTGTAACATATTTTTTTGATGCACTAATCAAACAAACAGATACACTAACTAATTATCCATAAAGTTTGTTTCTGTGTGTAGGCATGCAAATGGATTACTCGTCTGTTGAGCGATTTGTTCATCTTTTTGATGCTTTGAACAATGGTTTAACTAGCGATGAAAGATTTAGGCACATACGTACCAAGTATACTAATCAGGAGTAAGCTTTACCATCATGCTTTTTTACATGTAAATTCTAAAATACTCAGAATTAATGTGATTATAGTGTTATTTCAATTTCGTTATTTATTTTGACCAATTCTTCTCTAGAACAGAAAGCAGAATCTAAAGAAAACACAAAACGAACATCAAAGTCTAATTAGCATGTAGACACTTACCAACACATGAAAAAAGCCGATAAACAAAAAGGATTTGTTTAAACAGTCTCCAGTCGACAATTCACGGTGCAATTAAATAAGTAAAACAAATTTCAATATCTTACTAAGTTAGCGTTGACATATTTAGTTTTAGGATTTCTTACTTTCTTTTTAAGTGGTAGAGATAAACCAAAATTTGTACCCGTTTCCTATATTAATGGATGCCCTAAACATACAAACAGATGCACTAAAATAATACAAGTGATACCTCTAATGTGTTCATAGAGCACTAAAAGAAACAACAGATGCCCTAACTTAACATGATGTTCTTATCATACAGATGTCGTAACACTTTTTTATGCACTAATATACACGAACTACATATATGGCTTTTCTCCTAAACCATTGAAGTGGCCGAGGGCTTAGTGTAATGTGATGCTCGCCATGACCGATGGATAAGTTGGTTCCCGAAAAAAATAAGTAAACTGATACATCACTTGTGACAGCAAGTGCATAGCTTACACCAACAATAATTTGTACAACAAGACCAACAGTCACAAGCCCTTCTATAAGTTTGGGTGTTGATTTATCCAAGGTGTCACCATGGCATAGATGACCTTGTGTGTTGATCCTACCTGTGTATTTGGATGCCTTACTATGATACAAACAAATGCACTAAACCCCCCTTATCTTTCATAATAAACCAACAAACATAACACAATTCTCCTAAGTGTTCCACAAGTTCACTCCTCTTTGACACTACACTTAAGAACCTGTAAGTCTCTGCTTTACCTAAAATACTACCTAGTCGGCTAGTCTACAATATATATTCGTAAATGATAACAAACAGACGCCTTAATAATTCCAATGATGCTCTAATAATACTTACTAATGCCCTAATAATACTCATTAATGCCCTAATCCCATAATCCTCTATGTAACATTTGATATGGACTCTTATGATATTTGGATGCCCTAATATGTTACAAACAAATGCACTAAAGTATCTCAAACAGATGCATTAGATTACCTCAAACGGATGCACTAAAGTATCTCAAACAGTATGTCCAACGATTCACTAGTGCCTTTTAATATGTCAAACGATGCAATAATCATACTCTCTGATGCCCTAATATAGTTTTAACTGATCCCTAATACATTCTTAAACTGATGCCCTAATACACTCAAACATATGCCCTAACTTTTTTAATTGTTGCAATAACCACACAAACAAACAAATGCTCTAACTTAAAGTACTGATCTTATCATAATAAGAGATGCAATTACACATTTTTGTATGCACTAATGACACAAACAAAAGTTGTAACAATTCACGATCATGCGCTAACACTTATTTTAGATTCAATAATTAAACTAACAAATTTATTAACTTATAACATGATGCTCTTATTATGTTGTAACACGGTTTTTGATGCACTAATGACAAAACAAACGTTGTAATTAAGTGATGCCCTAATCAAACTAACAAATGTGTGAATGCTTAGTTCATATGTAATAATGGAACACATTCAGACATTATATCAAACACATGGTGTGCAATTTTAACAAACACATTTTTATGCATTTATTCAGCCAAATGTGTTCCATATTAGATAGAAAACATGTTTATATGATAATAAACATACATCAAAACATCAAAATAATCAAATCATTGATTTAAAACTAACTGACTAATTAGCAAAATTAGTTTACTTTCAAATTAAATCTTACTTTCTCCTCATTGTCAGATGATTAACGCTTCAGATTACATGATTAATTCTACAATTAGTTAGTTAGGGTTTGTATTACCTGAAAGATGGAACGGTGCCGCCACCGTTAGCTACTTGTGACGGTGCTAAAGTTACCGGATCATAAGCTACTCGTCTGGTGACCTGAATGATGGCGGTGCAGTGGTGGTCGGAGGTGTGACCGTTTTGGTCGGTGTGGTGGTGGTGGGAGCAGTGTGTGTTGGTTTCGAGTGTGTCTTTGATGTGTTATGAATGAGAATGGAAGTATACTAGTTCTCCCCACCCTTTTTTAAATATTTCATTTTCTACCCTGAAGTTTGACATAATGGCAAACTTTACCTTATAGTTTTGTTTTTTAAGTTTTCTACAAATATCAGGTTTTCTCTAGAACCTATATATATATATATATATATATATATATATATATATATATATATATATATATATATACGAACCTAAAAACCATTTACTAACATATATAACATGTAAAAATAAAATTGCGTTGCAAATATTTGTAAAAGAATGAAAAAATAAAAACCCGGCGGGTCTCAAAAACTTGCTTTATTTGTAAAAAAATGAAAAAATAAAAACCCGGTCGGGTCTCAAGAACCGGGTTGACCCGGGTCACTTCAAACCCGGCGAGTCTAACCGGGTTTCAAAATATAAAAGCCGGGTTAATTTGACTCGTTTTTTCGACCGACCAAATCGAACGGGTTTCAAAACATTGCATCCAACTGTTCCAAGAAATGCTTTTACAGTGGGGTTTATATATGTCTATTACACCTTAACAATATGTTTTTATTACCTTTATAATTTAAGTATTTAACTATTGATTGATTTATTTGCTTAGTAACTTAACACAAATATAAAAATCTTACATGGAGTTTTCCTTGTTATAACTATGTGTGTTTATTTTACCAAGTTCAACCCGACCCATTTAGTCATGACATGTTGACGAGTCAATTTAACCGTTTACTCGATTAAACAAAGAAACCACTTTAGATTTAGTCTTGGCAGGGCCGGATTTAAGCATGTGCAAGCAGTGCGACGGCACAGGGCCTTCATTTTCTTAGGGCCCCAAATTCTAGATCTGTAACATTAGTATAACATTAGTTTTGAAGTTTTTATACGAGTAAATGATGTTTTCTGATGGAATAAACACGTTTTACAACGTTAGAAATTAGTGATATAAGGTCAAATGAAGAAACTGAGTTCATAAGTGTTTAATGGAGAAGAATATGTGTTAGAAATTGAGGTGTGTGTGTGATTGTGATGATCCTGGATATCTTACTAGAATCGTGTTGAGTTCACTTTTCGTATAAAGTATTTCGACCCTATAGATGCTTGGGTTGCACGAAATCCTTATCGGGATAATTCTAGAAGAGAACACTTTGTATTCTAGGCACCAGATTACAAAGCAAGAACAATGAAGGAATTGTATGTGTTTTTTCGTATGTTTCAATGAGGCTAATAGATCCGTTTATAAAACAGATTCTCCTTGACACATAAACAGTTAAAGTAGGTTAAAACCAACTTTCTCAACTGTTTTTTTAACACAGGTTGGGGAAAATAAGAGGGGAAAAAATGGATAACTTACTTGGAGCACCAAATATACCATTTCGGTCGGGGCGCTGCCCCGAATCCCGCTAGGGTCGTTGCCCCCAAACCCCAACAAGGGGTGCCCCCCTCGACCCCCGCCGTCCCCCTTGACCCCCGCCGCCCCCCCTCGACCCCCGCCTGCTGACGTGGCAGCGGGAACCCAGCAAGGGGCTCTGCCCCTTGACCCCGCAAGGGGGCGTAACCCCCTTGAGCCCTGCATTTTGTCATGGTCGAAAACATATTAGCTCAACGAGTGTGTACTCCACACTTCCCTAACTCGTATCCGAGCCGAATATAAAATCTTATTAGTCTCTAGTAAACCGTCATTACCTAAATGGCCGTCGTTGATACTAAAATCACCAACAAATTGTTTTTCAATTTAAAGGCAAGCGAATATGCTAAGGTCGTGGGCTTTGACTCCAACTAATGGAATGATCAAATATAATAGTCGTATTAGAAAAAATAAGTAATTTACGAATGTAGAATTTCTTTCTAATCTATTGTTGTTAGTTAATAACCTGATAAATTAACCCACTGTTAACATAACATTTACAGTAATTTATTAGCAATTAATATAGCTAGTTTAAGTTGAATTTCAGTTGTAATCCTATGTTTTTGGTTGATCACTTTCAAAAAATATGTGACCATCTATCTTGTAAATCAAATGAGTCAATTTGGAATTTTGGACACATTATATTACTGATCATATAAGAAAAAAATGAATAAACCTAATTACTTAACTTATATGAATTGAATGACAAGATTATGTAAACTTTGCATGCATGTTTGTATGTTGTAAGAGTTTCGTAAATCTATCCAATTTGATAAACTTTTTATCTTATTCTTTCCCTTTTTGTTCCAATTATTATGATTCTGGAACCTTCTGAATTTATATATATTCTTCTGGATATGACCATACTATATGTTTTTTTACATTCATCGAAAAGACTACATTGCCAAGTATACCAGCATTCTAACTTTTGGTCAACACTCTATGAAGGCTAACATTCATTTTTGGATCAACTTTCTTTGACTGGCAATTTATTATTTCAGTCAGTTTCATCATTTTTACCCTTACATTATCCATAATCACTTAAATCAAGGTTGTTTCATCTCTTAGTATGATGGAAGAGTTTTGTTAATCAATTGTTGCATAGACCAAACTTTACTAGAAAATGCACATGTAAAGAAAGGGATGGTCATAGGGAAAGCGAGGAATAGTTTTAATTTATTAATACTTTGGTTTTTCTAATCTAAGTTCACTACAACAAAATGAAGTTAAGGCAACACCAATGAAGTGTTGTATTATGTCTTTAAAATGTTGCATTATGCATAAGGCGACACTTCACCAAGTGCTATATTATGTAACGTTGCCTTAGGTTTATGCAACACTTATATTAGAATATGCAACATTTTCTCAAAGTGTTGCCTACCTTTATGAAATTGTGATACTTTAATATGCAACACTTTAAACTTAAAATGCAACACTTTTTACAATAAAGTGCAACATTTATACACTCAAATGCAACATTCTTTAAACATAAATGCAACACTTTTAGATCTAAAAATAACACTTTTCACATTAATATGCAACACTTTTTATTTGCAACCAGTAAATATGCATCACTTTTATGTATCAACTACAACACTTTCTGGTGTTTATATCATATTAGCGCAACACTTTTCCTAGCAATTGGTAACACTTTTATTTTATGCAACACCAATATTATAAATGTTGTATTTTCATAAAACACAATTTGTGGTCTAGTATATAGATTGATATTTCCATTAAATCAAAGATGTAATCAAATACAATACAAAATATGATACTGTACTTTGACTCATCTGATCAATGTAAAATAATTAACATACATTGTCTCTAACATACATTGTCTAGTAGAACGAAAAGTTATCTAATCAAAATCCTAGAAATCTTTGACATCTTTGCAACTCTCCACATACAGCTTTTTGTTGGTAAAGTGCGCCGTAGCAACGTAGCCTGCTCCAAAGCAACGTAGCCTGCTACACATAAATATGAGACACGGTTAATTTATATTTTTATTTTTGGAATAAAAAGGCAAGCTACCATTAGTAAAAATGTTACTTTGTATATTCAGTTATAAAAATAAAAAAACTTTTATAAATGTATCCAATATAATTCAAATAACTTTTTGGAAAACGCAATCAACAAAAAAGGAACCACTGGACCTTATAGCATACATGAGGTTGGGTTCTTACAGGGATGAGACTATGAGGCATGGTGAAATTGTTATCTTTTATCACCATATAACCATTGGGGAGTATAGTGGCTTCTGCTAGAAGAATTGCAGCCGTCAAACAACCCAATATCATAGCTGAAAGCTTTTTGAGTTGCTTCCTGAGTTTACACCTCTATACCAGCTCTGAAATTATTTTCCATATAAATGTTAGTGGACTTTATATAGAACCTTTACACACATCAAACGTAGATAATATGGCTGTGTGAGGTTATCAAATTACCAATAGTAGATGTATATCTCCTGCAAGTCGAAGTGTCAAACAAACCCGAGGAAAATGTCATAAACATGAAGTACTGATGACTCAATACCATTAGAATCTTTTGATTCAATGATTAATTTCCCGTTAGACCCGAATAGGTATTCTTGTATAAAATCTTGATTTATGGGTTACAACAATATATTTAATTGAATAACAGTTATGTGTTCAAGTCAAAGAGAATTGTAAGTACTATCCAGTAGCATCACAGAGCTCATAATTTTTTATAGTGTCCTCTATCTCAAGAGCTTCAGTTACAAAATTCATATATTCACTGGAATCACTGGTCAAATAGGAACCATGAATGAATAAGCCAGCAATATGATATAGAATTTCATAGTTAGCACTAAAATTACACTTCTCTTGGGGCTTACCTTTTATAACGATAGTACTAGCCTCGTGCTATTCTGAGCTGCCGTGTTACCATAGATTTTTCATCATTGTCATAGTCCATATCATTCTCTCCTAACCTTCCTCCTTGGTGTTTAAAGGAAGGATCTTTGGTAAGCTGAAATATATACATTTAATATGCAAGTCTTGCTGCAAAATATGTAAATTTTGAAAGCACAAATATCTAACACACACAAGGTACATTTACCATATCTGCCAACATTTTGTTAGTGATATTCATGTAGGGTATCAGGGGGTCATGTTTTGACGCTTGCTTTGATGTTGCTTGAGCAACCTAATACAATAAACAATTATATTATATTATTATTATAAATTATAAATATATAATGAGAGATGATAGAGCTCATATCTTGATGTAAATAAAGGAAACATGTACTTACAACAATAACATTTGAAAGATCTTGATGAGCGTCATCAAGTTTAACAGCTATTCTGGTGACTTTATGAGAGAGAACCTTTTAGCGAGTGCTGTAATCAGGCATTTATTCAGATACCTTTTGGAATTTCACTTAAACCAAAACCAAGAGGAATTGCACGAGTCACGAGTCCAGATGTATTTGAACATGCTATGGCAAAACCCATTATACCTCCACCCTTGACAATCATTAGAGAAGTATAGAAAACAAAAGTTTTTAAAATAACTAAACGAGTTTACACTACAGGGATATAGATTATAGATCGTATATGTGACATTAGAGAGAAAACAAATACTTATATTTATGAAAAAACTAAGGATGTCATTTGTACCTCTATATGCATGCACTTGCAACAGACCAACAAAAAAAGGGAACAAATCCACTCGATCTAGTATTTAAATATAGTAAAACTGATATTCATTCTGATTTTTTAATTATTTATGGTCACTTAATATGCAATCTGTTTTAATATAAATGACTATCTGACTTTTCCATCTAATATAATCACTTTAAAATGCAACCCCACAAATCCCCTTGTATCAGATTTAGAGAATAATAAAGGAATGCACAGTAACTTATCGAATAAATAGTGAAGAGAGTGTTAATCCAAACTGAATGATGATGCATTGAAAGAAGAAGCATCAACATGTGAAGAACAAAACATAAGCATGCTAGATTAGACATCAGTAAACATAAATCATCTAGGAATGCACAAACAACATTAAAACTAAGTTGTCTAACTTCTACGATTAATTTCTCTAAGTTACCAGAACATAAGCACCATTAGCTAAACGATAACCGACAATATCGACGTTTATGTTTTAAGTGCAGAAAATGATTGTTGCCAGATAGCCACGTAGTCGCATTTTGAATTAGAGCTAAGTTTAACCTGATTATGCCTCTACAAATGTTTCTCATATGAAATTACAAACCATAATCTCATATCAATATGCATAAATCCTAAGTACACCTTTTTATATATATGTATATATATGTGTTTACATTGTTCTTGAGGTTTTCTGTGATATATATACATACATAATATAGTCTTCATACAACATATGATAAATCAGAAAATTATGAACATGTATGCATACCTGAGACAGAATGTTATAGGAAACCACTTGAAACTTTCATTCCTGCAACAACATGACAAAACAAAACAACTTAAATTCACTCAACTAACAATAACAAAGCTAAATTTAACAATAGACAAGAGTTACGCAATTCCAGGCGGCAATATTCTGTATATGCTTATGCACCTCATCTCCAACTAATTTCTCTTGCAGGTCATTAATTCTTTTACGCATTAGTTCTAGTTTAGCCTTATTTCTTTCATAATATTTTGCTAGATTAAGCTTCTTCCGGTCATGATCCTATTCAAACTCTTAGGTAGATTTTTTGTACCTTTCCCCAAGAACCATGTTCCTATCGGCATCACATCTACAGCACCAAATTCTTGTAGGTTACTGTTAGGGTTTTTACCCAATTTAAGAAAACCATTCAAAAATTACACTCTTAAAAATAAAATTTAAACATCTTCCTTGTTTATCCAAAAAGTTATACACATTGTACATCTAAATAACGTCATCCATGTCTCAATGTATACACCCCTTCTGCCTCTCATATCTACACAACATCACGCGTAATCATGCAACCATATCTAAAGTGTTGTCGAGTTTAATAAACTAATATAAAAATTCAATGACTAACTTGCAAAATGTACAGCAAATTATGTCCCTCTTACTCCTCTAACTTTCATTA
This sequence comes from Tanacetum coccineum, assembly GCA_026074375.1. Classification (NCBI taxonomy): domain Eukaryota; kingdom Viridiplantae; phylum Streptophyta; class Magnoliopsida; order Asterales; family Asteraceae; genus Tanacetum; species Tanacetum coccineum. Next base: position 21,754 of record BQNB010030134.1, read on the forward strand.
AAAGACCATGTATGGTTCATTTAATCCGCACTTCAGTCATATACAATGATGACGGCCCCACTTGGAGCAAAATAAAAACCTACCAAGTAAGCAAAACATGCTTAGTTTAAGCAAACATCCTTTTTTAAAAGTAAGATGGTTTCAAACAAAAAATAAGGGATGTTCGGGTCAAAATAATAAAGGGCTGTTTGGATAGCTTATTTTTAGCAACCCTTTTGGTGTCTTGACATGTTATTAAAGGCTGTTTGGATAGCATATTTCAATAGTCATTTGGAATCCTAAACGTGCTATTAAGAGCTGTTTGGATAGCTTATTTTCAGCAACCCTTTAGGTGTCTTGACACGTTAATAAGAGATGTTTAGATAGCTTATATCCAGCAGCCCTTTAGGTGTCTTAACATGTTAATAAGGGTTGTTTAAATAGCCTATTTCAGCAGCCGCTTACCTTCTGAAACATGTTATTAAGGACTCTTTGGATAGCTATGATTATTTATAATAGGTTTTGTATGTACATATGAAACAATATACCAACTTAATAAAATATGCAACATACCTGTAAGGGTTTCATTCCTAGTAGCTGATGTTGGATAAACCCAAACACCCTCTAAACCACACCCTATGAACCACGGCTCCTAAACAACGGCCCCTGAACCACAGGCTTCGAACCATACCTCCTGAACCATAACCGAGAACACATAAATAATGGTGACCGAGTTAGATGCCAAATTAACTAAATTCAAATGTTCGAGTTCAAGTTCAACTTCAATTTGCTTTACCGGTTTGAATTTGATATAGGCTCGGTTTTCCAAAGACGACAAACCAACCAGATGCATACCCCTGTATTTCAATATGAATTATTTACAGACTTTCATAATGGAACACAAACTTTAGACGGAGGATTTTTTTTAAGCAAATCTTTTACTACAATTAAAATGTATAATGATTCTATAGTTGTACTGTTGCAAGCAATAATCGACTTGAAACTACAAAAACTTGTAATTCTTGATACTATGATCTATACGTTTCTATGAGTAAGTTATTGACAGGACTCCTGTTGACATCGGTTGTAAGACTACCCCATGACAACATACACATATATGGGTAAAATGCAAACACACACTAAATATATATGCAAACTGGTATGAGGCCCGGAGATATATTAAAAGCCTTAAATGAAAAGTCAACTAAGGCAAACAACACTGATGCCGAAGGCAAACTAAACGTCTAACAATTACTTGATCATGTAATTTTATTTGTTCAGTAGATTTAATATTTGATGTTAAATCAATTTAGAGATCAAATACGAAGTACTAAGAAAAATAATTAACTGAGTTTAACTAAACGAAAATAAAAGTACAGTGATTGGATACTAATTTAAGACATACAATAGCAGCTAAGTATCCCAAAAACACAAAAGAGGCATTGTTTGTTTTAATAATCAAAAATTGAAAACAGGATATAAGCTAAAAGTCAATCTTAATGAATAAAACTAACAGAGTCCTTGGTAAAACTAAAAAAGCATAAGTCACAGGGTAACGATCTAATGATCTACTCACATACAAACCGCAAAAAAATCGAAATCTACATAACAAATTGAATTCCCTAGATGCTTCCCAAAGTGGAGATGATAATACACAACATAAGATCAAAAATGATAGACATGCTAAGGTTTTACCTTTGATTCCGACTGATATGAGGTTTCACAAAGAGAGTAGCTAATTTGAGAGAAATGTAGGGGCGATTAGGTTTACCGTAAATGAAAAGGAGGCTCAATTGCTGGTTGTTCAAGCAAATATAAAATGAATTGGTTTCTTTGTGTGAGAAAATAAAAGGGGGGCTGGAGTTAGGGGATGAGTTTTTAGGGATTTGATTTTTGTGGGATTTTTGGTTAAAGGGGGGCGGGAGACTTGAAAATAAAAGTGGGAGACTAAAATTTCAATATTTTTGCATTTAAGAAATTTAATTATTTAAATGTGTAATACTTTAGAGCAATTTCCCTATCATTGTTTTCATCTTTGTAAGAACGAGAATGTAAGATCGGTTTGAGATCTTAAGATTCTATTAAGCTTCTCAACTTAAAATATTTATCAAAATCTTTAAAAGTAAATCATCCTGATCAGTACGCCTTGATTTAAAAAACCTATGTAAATGCAACATTTTTCGAAATGTTGTGCAACACTTTTTACAATGTTGCATGATTGAATATGATTTGCAGCACTTTAAACTAAAATGTTGTACTTTTCCTTTAAGAAAATGTAACATTTTTATCAAAGTGTTGTATTTTATAATAAAACATGCAACACTCAGAAAATAATGTTGCGTTAGATCCTTAAATGCAACACTTATTTACTAAAATGTTGTTTTATTATTATTAAAGTCTATAAGGCAACAATCTTTAAAAGTGATGCTTCTAAAATGTTGCAATAGCTTCATTTTCTTGTAGGCAAAGGTGTATGCCGTGGGCAATGCAGGGGCAAACCCGGACAACAATGTCGTCACGGGTACGTTTCTCCTAAATAACTGATATGCATCTATTTTATTTGATACCGGTTGCGATCGGTGAGTTTTGTATCTACTGCATTTAGCTCTCGAATTATTATCACTCCGACTGCATTAGATCATGATTATAATGTCGAACTAGCCGACGGGCGAATAGTTGGGTTAAACACTATTATCCGGGGTTGTACGTTAAACCTCTTAAATCATCCTTTCAACATAGACCTAATGCCCGTAGAACTAGGTAGTTTTGACGTGATAATTGGTATGGATTGGTTGGCAAAGTACCATGCCGTTATTGTCTGTGCGGAAAAGATCGTTCGTATTCCTTTTGGAGACGAAATTTTAATCGTTCGAGGTGACGGAAGCAGCAATAAACACGGGACCCGATTAAACATCATCTCGTGTACTAAGGCTCAAGAGTATTTAACGAAGGGATGTCACGTATTCTTAGCAAATATCACCGCAACCAAAGACGAAGACAAGTCAAAGGAGAAACGACTTGAAGATGTGCCAGTTGTTCAAGAATTTCCTGAAGTCTTTCCTGAGGACTTGCCGGGTATACCACCCACTCGACAAGTGGAGTTTCGAATCGATTTGGTACCGGGTGCTACACCTGTAGCACGGGCACCATATAGATTAGCACCGTCCGAAATGAAGGAACTAGCGGAGCAACTACAGGAACTTACGGACAAAGGCTTCATAAGACCAAGTTCCTCACCCTGGGGAGCTCCGGTTCTGTTTGTAAAGAAGAAAGATGGGTCCTTCCGGATGTGCATCGATTACAGGGAATTGAACAAACTGACAGTGAAGAACCGCTACCCACTCCCAAGGATCGATGACCTATTCGACCAGCTGCAAGGGTCGAGTATTTATTCAAAGATCGATCTGAGGTCAGGGTATCACCAGTTGAGGGTTCGAGAAGAAGACATTCCCAAGACTGCATTCAGGACTCGATACGGTCACTATGAATTCCAAGTCATGTCTTTTGGTTTGACTAATGCACCGGCCGTGTTCATGGACCTTATGAACCGGGTGTGTAAACCGTATCTGGACAAGTTTGTAATTGTCTTCATCGATGACATTTTGATCTACTCTAAAAGTAAGAAGGAACATGAAGAACACCTTAGGCAGATCTTGAAATTGCTTAAGAAGGAAGAATTGTACGCCAAGTTCTCCAAGTGTGAATTCTGGATTTCCAGGGTACAATTCCTCGGTCACGTGATTGACTGTCGAGGTATTCACGTTGACCCTGCCAAGATTGAATCTATCAAAGATTGGGCGTCTCCTAAAACACCAACAGAGATTCGCCAATTTTTGGGCCTTGCCGGCTATTATAGAAGATTCATCGAAGGGTTTTCAAAGATCGCCAAGACAATGACCAAACTAACCCAGAAAGGTGTCAAGTTTGATTGGGGCGATAAACAAGAAGCAGCTTTTCAACTGTTGAAGCAGAAGCTGTGCAGTGCACCAATCCTGGCCTTACCTGAGGGAAGCGAAGATTTCATCGCATACTGCGATGCTTCAAAGAAGGGTTTGGGCGCTGTGTTGATGCAAAGAGAAAAGGTGATTTCTTATGCATCACGCCAGTTAAAAATTCATGAGAAGAACTATACGACTCATGATTTGGAACTTGGAGCAGTAGTGTTCGCTCTCAAGATTTGGAGGCACTATCTGTACGGAACCAAGTGTACGGTGTTCACTGATCACAAAAGTTTACAACACATTCTTGATCAGAAGGAATTAAATATGAGGCAACGTCGCTGGTTAGAGTTGCTGAGTGATTACGATTGTGAAATTCGTTATCACCCAGGGAAGGCGAATGTTGTTGCTGATGCTCTGAGCAGGAAGGAACGAGAACCACTAAGGGTTCGGGCCTTAGTGATGACTATTGGCTTGGATCTTCCTAAACAAATCTTGAGAGCTCAGACTGAAGCACGAAAGCCAGAAAACATCAAGAAGGAGGATGTTGGGGGTATATTGGTTGAGAATTCAAAAGATCCGGAGAAACTTAGAACGGAAAAGTTGGAACCACGTACGGATGGAACTATGTGCTTAAATGGCAGGAGTTGGTTACCATGTTATGGTGACTTAAGGACTGTGATCATGCACGAGTCCTACAAATCTAAATACTCTATTCATCCAGGTTCTGACAAGATGTACCAGGATATGAAGAAACTATATTGGTGGCCTAATATGAAAGCTAACATCGCCACCTATGTTAGCAAGTGTTTGACCTGTGCTAAGGTCAAGGCCGAACATCAGAGACCATCGGGTTTGTTAGTGCAACCCGAGATACCTCAATGGAAGTAGGACAACATCACGATGGATTTTGTCACGAAGCTTCCTAAGTCATCACAAGGTTATGACACTATTTGGGTGATCGTTGACCGACTTACAAAGTCTGCCATTTTTATGCCAATGAGGGAAACGGATCCTATGGATAAACTGGCAAGAATGTACCTAAAGGAGGTAGTCACGAAGCATGGAATACCTGTTTCAATTATCTGTGATCGTGACCCTCGGTTCGCATCAAATTTCTGGAGGTCACTTCAGAAGGCTTTGGGTACAAGTTTAGATATGAGTACTGCATATCATCCGCAAACCGATAGACAAAGCGAGAGAACCATCCAAACTCTCGAGGATATGCTACGTGCTTGCGTAATCGACTTTGGAAATGGTTGGGTTAAACATTTGCCATTAGTCGAGTTTTCATACAATAACAGTTATCATGCTAGCATTAAGGCTGCACCGTTTGAAGCACTTTATGGTCGAAAGTGTCGTTCACCCGTGTGTTGGGCCGAGGTTGGACAAGTTCAACTCACTGGTCCAGAATTAGTGCAAGAAACAACGGAGAGGATCATCCAGATTAAACAAATGATTCAAACCGCTCGCGATCGACAAAAGAGCTACGCTGATTTAAAGCGTAAACCGATGGAGTTTCAAGTTGGAGATAAAGTTATGCTAAAGGTTTCGCCTTGGAAAGGGGTCGTACGTTTTGGCAAACGGGGGAAGTTAAACCCCAGATATGTCGGACCTTTCAAAGTGTTGAAAAAGGTTGGAGCCGTTGCTTACAAGCTTGAGCTTCCTCAAGAGCTGAGCAGGGTCCACAATACGTTTCATGTATCCAACTTGAAGAAATGTTATTCTGACGATCCATTAGTCGTTCCGTTGGAAGGACTCCAAGTGGATGACAAGCTTCATTTTGTTGAAGAGCCTGTAGAGATCATGGATCGCGAAGTCAAACAATTGAGGCAAAGTCGTGTCCCAATTGTCAAGGTTTAATGGAACTCTAGACGGGGTCCTGAGTTTACGTGGGAACGTAAAGATCAATTCAGGAGGAAATATCCACACCTCTTCACCAAGACTGCACCGTCGTTAAGTACCGTATGATAAGCCTTGAGGACAAGGCTCATTTAACGGGGGAAGACTATAACACCTCATGTTTTAGGTCATTGTACGACATTATGTAATGCACAATTTATTTTTAGGGTTTTACGCGTTTTCTCTTAAACCGTAAACGTTAAGTTAAATCGCGTAAACTAAAAATGATCATTCAATGTAAGCGGGCATTAAACAATTAAGTGTTTACATCAAGCAAGTGTTATATGATTACTTAGAGGATAATTATTAACATTCCACATTTTATTTTTATTGGTTACATTAAGTGTTTACGTTTTGCGATAAAGTACGTTTAAGCCTTCCCGGAAGCACGTTAACTTATCCATGCTTCATCAAATACCCAAAATTATACCCAATACTTAAAGTTTATTTAAAACTTCAAGTATTTATCACTTTATACATATTCATTACGAAGGAATTCAAATCATAACTTACAATGTACAAGTTATACATTTTTCCAAGTCTATACTACATTATGCTTCATATAATGCAAGTATACATTATATAAATGATCAAATACATATCTAGCTTATACATATGCATATATTTCGTGTATAATGACTAGGATAAGCCAAGAAAGAGTCGGAAACTTCACAAATATCTCCATACATGCATCTTATATCAACTTGAACTCATGACTAGCTTTCTTATCCAAAGTAAGCTTCCACTTTCTTTCCTAAGTCCTTCCACCTTGCATGAATCAACTTGACATCAAATATCTTCATAATATCTTCCAAGTAGTATATATAAGCATGCACATGTGAGCTAGGGACTCATACACTTCACCTCTTTACAAGAAAAAAATCACAAAACTCTTCCTTTTCTCTCTACCTATCCCACGGCTCAAAACCTCAATAATACCCAATCCATTGCTTGATTTTCTATCATTATACAAGCATACACACATCATATCTAAGGTATTCTAAGAAGGATTCAAGAGTTGGTTAACCATTTGCAAGGAAGGAATCAAGAAAAGGAAGAAAGGGTTTACTTGGGAAAATTAGGGTTTTCACCTTATATTTTCAAGCCAAGGTTGTAGAACATCACAAGGTGGATTGTTTTCTCATCTCTACTCATCCACACAAGGTTATATATAAAGCTTAATCATTTCATAACTAAGATTTTATGTGTTCACATGTTATATTTAGCTAAATCACCATTTAGGGTACTTTTGAATATGTAAAATGAATATTTACTTATGATCATTGTTTTGTACACTTATTTACATGTCATATGGATGATAATATTATGTTAAAAGGAATGTATAAGTGTTTTAACATGTTGGTTAAGTATAAACATGTTTAAGTGCAAATTAGGGTTTCTAAAAGTCAACTTATGAGTTACAAGTGAAAATGGTAAGATAACATGTTAATCTTATTATCTTGGACTCACATGAACAAAATGCTAATGGACTAATAGGTAGACATAAGATATTAAAGGTTCTAAAGGGTTTGTAACAAAGTGGTAAAGCTAAAAAGTCCTAAAAACAAGTTTTAAACACATTTTGGAAAAAAAATATCTTAAGGGGCTGTTTGTAATTCGAAATTTACATATATGTTTTATGATTTTATAAAATACTACATGTCACAAGGATCGAGGGGTCATAAAGAACTCAAAAAACCGATTAATAACGAAGAAGATACGCCATTTACAAGTTTACGATAGTTAATACTTTTATAATTTTTTTTTTATAAATGTACTATTCACACAGATACTTATACTTTATAAAAAAAATACATCAATAATATGATAAAACTTTCAATTACGAGAACGTGCTCGAAAGAATCGCTAAAAACGGAGTTATAACGAATAAGATACGACAAAACGGGTTTTACGATAATTAAAAGTTTAAATAATAAAATTTTATAATAAACTGTTGTGAACAGTAAATACACTATTTCATCACAAAATCTTAAAGACACTTAATATGTGATTTTATGATCACTCGTTCTTAATACGAAAGCGTGGGCGTAAAAAAGCAAGAACGGGCTTTAAAACGACAAGTTAGTCATTTTTACTAAAGGCGTAAAGTATAACGTTTTTACTTTATATTAGTTTCCTTAAACGAATTAGATGGTGGTATAGCTATATAGGAATATATATGTTATTAGTTATCAAAGTGCTATATTACTAGGGAATTTCATAATGAGGCTTCTTCGGATGGCGTATTGACGAGTTGTTGGATTTACGATTTAAAGTGTCCTAACTCCTCGTACGTCATGTCATGACCTCTTAAAATTATGATAGCCCGAACGATAGTACGATGATAACTATATAGGATTATATACAGTTGTTGTTAGACAACGTATGCTTGAATAATGATTCGACCTATATTAACTAGGTTGCATTCGAGCGTTAGCGTGACGCGTTTTTACTTGGGATATTTTGTTATCAGTTTACTCACTCAAGGTGAGTTCATAGCCCCATGTTTTACAATTATTAAGTTACAAGTTTTTGGGGTGAGAAACATATGCATGTTTTACAAATTGGACGCAAGTGTACATTTTATCATGATTACGTGTTTGCCTAAGTAGCGATAACCCACTATGCCCATGAATCATGAACTGTTAATTCCTGGTTTGGAAGCGCGAGTGATTATAGATAGATCTATTTGGGATTGACCTCCCCGTTCGGGTGACTAGCTATCACTGGAAACGATTGTATATCATGTCGGATACTGGATGTTACGGGTTGAACATCATCACGGGCAATGTAGGCAATATTTATATATTGTATTCAATTATGTCGAGCTTCGGTGTCATGAGCTTAGGTAAACGTAATTACATTTTGTGATGTCTGCATCTGTTGCATTATCACTGGAAAAGTCTTGCGGTCCTGCATATACATTTACATAAACCTATGAAATTCACCAACTTTATGTTGACGTTTTTAAATGCAATATTTTTCAATAGGTCATTAAGCACGATGTTCGAAGGATACATTGGTGGTTATATTATGAAGTCATACATTAAAGATTTAGTCGCATTACATTTTGTGTATCTGTTATGGGCTGGAAATCTTTGTAATAATAACAAGTAAACAAGTAAAGCTTCGGGCTTTTGTAACACATACTTTATTAAATCTAATGTATCAGTTTTAAATAACTTTTTGGTCGTTCTTATATTATCTTGTGTTGTTGATCTGAGAATTAACACGCCCCGGACCCTTATTTCGCTGCGACCCAATTTAGGGGTGTTACATATTGAATGTATTTTTGAGGAGTTTTTGGGTCAAAAACGAGTTTTAACGCATTTTGTAACGGGTCATTTTGACCAGAAAACTGAATGGGTAATTCGGGGTTCGAGATTTTGGAAAATCAGATTTTGGATTGTAAAATATGACAAGTTATATTTTTGCGGTCGTTTTGATATAAAATGGAACTTCTAACTCCAAATAACGAAGAAACTGAAGCTAGATCGATATATATACTTTAGGAGAAAAATAAGTCATTTTAATATATATATTAAATCTAACAGTTTAGTAATTTGACGTTTGAGCACTTTCTGGTCCGTTTCGGCCTTCTGGCGAAACACGAAAGTTGTTCGGAATGACGTTTTACATAAAATCTCTTTTTGATCAAAGTCGTGAAAATGTAATATGACGGGTCAAAAACGAAAGTCAAACTTCTGCATTATTAATAAAAATATAAAGTTCAGCAGATTCTCATAAGGGTATTTTGGTCATTTTTCGTCGAGTTTCATGTCTCGGCTAAAACTAAAAAGTTGTTCGGAATATTGTTTCGCATAAATTTTCTTTAGAACCCGAGTTGTGAAAATATGATTTAGTAGGTCGTTTTGGTCGGGTCAAACTTGTAAAATAAATATACTTTATAAAAGTCAAATGTAAAAGTCAACGAAGACTTTAGTAAACATTAACGAACTATGAAAGTGATTACGATTATAAAGTAATATCGATTAATATATTATTGTAAGTAATTATTTTTGAGACCGTTGGTCGATTCTAAAAATTGAAAGTATAAAAATAGTAACTTTTCGTAATATTCGAAATATAATATCGTTGTTAGAAATTAATGGTTAATTGGGCGTCGAAAGTTAGGGAAAAAATAGTATATATATATATATATATATATATATATATATATATATATATATATATATATATAAAATACTAAGTGATAAGGTTAGGACGCGCAAGTCGATTTCTCATCACATATATGTATGTGTGCATATATAAATATATATATGTTTTCGTCGTAACGACGTACGCCTCGTTGATCGTATTTTATACGTATTGTAATCGAGGAATATAATTATAGGTCGTGGACGAGATCGTTACTGCTTCGTTTGTGATATATTCGGTTTATTTGATCCTGATCGTTGATCAAGTTGAGTTCATAGCCTCGCATTTTAATACTTTAATTGTTTTATAAACTCGCGAGGGGGATAACATGCTTGTTTTTAAAAATAGAACACAAGGGACCCGAATGTATGCTAGTAGTCTTGATTATTATAAGTTAGCTTAACTCGCTAGATGAAAAAGACCGCGGAAATCATGAATTGTTAATACCGGGGAATGGATAGATGCTTTATACTTGAAATTAGTACTATTTGGAGGTCGCCACCTCAAATCCCGTGACGACTAGCTATCGTCATGTGTTCGGGGGAAAAATGGACACTACGGATGGTTGTTTAGAGAGTAATATGCACTCCTTTGCGAGGGTTGTATAGTGGCTTCTTTGTATTTATGTAAGTATCGATGAAAGAGCTTTTAATATAATCCCCCTATAACTTTGTCTGATCCACATCGTTATGTCTTGATGATTTTGAGAAATGATACTTGTGTTCGGAATTTATTATATATATATAAACTCTATTTGATTCACTCAAAGTTTGTGTTGTCGTTAGCACTATGATTTCTATTAACAAGAATGACTATACAATAGCCGACACTACTATAAAAAAGGGCATAAAGCCTGGTTAAAGACAGTAGTATAGCTACCTTCACTTTAGCAATGTCAAAAATGGCTCTATCCATAGCTTCAACTTTCACTTCCCAGCTGCGTTGAAAGACTAGGAAGCCCTAAAGACCAATGCAGTTATCAAGAAGCTCGCGGATTGATCAAGGCACAGGTCAACAATATCTTTTTGAACTGCAACATGAGACATTCAATTTGTAATACATTCATCCTTAACCAAAAAAATGTACAAAAAATAATGGCATGGTGTTTACTGGTATAGTGTCCACGAGCAAAGTTGTTGGCAGCATCTTCCTTTCTGCTGATGAGCTGCTCAGACCATAAATAACAAATGAATCCATAGACCATAAATATCGCTATCCAAACTACATCAAAACCATAACAATATGGCAACCTTCAATACAAATTAACAGTTTTAGAAGACATTCTAAACCATTTTTTGCTAAATGACTATCAAATAACACAAAACCAATTACAGCATAACATCCTAACAATTGAATCCTATTAACTTTCAAAATAGCACATTTTGAAGAATAAAGTATAACTATATGCATTTGAGTCCAATAATCCAAAAACATATCTATGAGATGCAAAATGAGAGCAATTTAACAACAAAGTCAACCACTCTTAACAACATTAAATAAATGAAAATCAAATGAAATCAGTAAGAATAATAATAATCATACCTTGAATGAAGTGTGATTGAGTTCAATTAAAGGCAGAAGCACGTGACAAATCACCACCAAAGAGAAGAGAATAAGCATCATGATGATTAAGAGAAGCAAGACGATATCCAAAAGTAATTAAGATGGTGTGCCACAGTGGTGGTGGTGGTAAGCGGCAGTGAAGGTTAGAGGGTTAGGGTTTGTGAAAGTGAAGGGGAAAAAGGTTTAGGGCTTTGTGAATGTAATGAAGATTGGGGATTGACCATTAAGATGATACATGATGTTAGATGAGGCTAAGATCATGAAATGTGAGATCTAGATCTGAGATAGCAGATAAGATAATGGAGGGATAATTTAATTTAGATGAAATTTTAGGCGGGGCGTGTGAAAATGTGGAGAGGGAAATTTTAATTTTTGGAAAGGCTGTTAAAACAAACACTTCATGTGACCATATATGACATTATGAATTTAGACACACAAACACTCAATGTGACTAATATGAAATTTAATGATAACTGATTTCACATTTTGCTCTAAATAATAGCCACATGAATACTTCACGATGTGACTGTTATGAATATATTGGTCACATATAATCACCTTAAATGTGGCCATAAACATAATTTAGTCACACATTTGTGATATGTTGTGGCTATTGTAAAGGCATATAGTCACATGATCGTGCTAGAAGTAAATGTGACTATACACATTAGCTTTTGGCAAGCTAACACAAACTAAACTTTAAACACACATATTAAGTTACGTGACCATATGTACTGGATTTTGGCTACACTTAAATAATGTGTGACAAAACGTTTAGTGTGACCATATATGGCATTTGGTCTCAGTGTTCAAGTGTGTGACATATATTTGTCACTATTTATATGTATATCGTGACTAATGCTTCAACCTTACTTTTCATTTGTCACGCGTTCCAAATTCATATGTGGCTAAATAATTAGCAAAAGATAGCAGTCACCCTTAAATCATGTGTGACAAAACTTGACTGTATGATTTAGACACATAAAAAATTACTTCATGTGACCATATATGCCATTTGGTCACATTGTTCAAGTGTGTGACATATATTTGTCACTATTTATATGTATATCGTGACTAATGCTTCAAGCTTACTTGTATTTGTCACGCGTTCCAAATTCATATGTGGCTAAATAATCATATAAAAAATTACTAGTTACATTTAGCCACATAAATGTTTGAATGTATGGCAATACAGTTCTAATGGTCACATGCATCAAAATTTCATGTGTGGCTAATTAGTAAATGTTATCTATTTTGGTACCTTTAGCCACACAAATATGTTTATGTGTGGCCGTTACATTTTGCTCATGTGTGACCAAATCCCAGATTTGTACTAGTGGAATGAACTATTTGAAAAAATAAATTTTCAAATTTTATGCTCCCCCTCAAAAATAGATTAGAGTGAAAAGTTAGAGTGGGTGTGTGTTGAGCACAAAATTTTGAAAGATTTTAAAAATTTTGTTATGAAAATATCTTGAAAAATTATGCTTAACAAGAAAATGATTTGACATGTATCTTATTTAATATCATTTCCTTGGTACTTTTCTTAAGCATTCAAAACTTTGAATGTTTATATGACTTTGCTCAAGACCGAGAAGATATGATCTTCCCGTTGTTTAGGATAAATGTACATAAATGAATATTTTCCTTTCTTTAGAGACCGAGTCATAAGCTGACATTTACTTAGAAGTCGTAGAGAAACTTTGAAGAGACATATTTTGAAAACTTTTAGAAACTCTCGCTCGAACTTCATTTATACACTCGTGTCAATATTAATCAACATTTCTAGGTGCGTAAATGTTATATATTGTCGAGAGACATGTCGAAGAAGATTATTTTTGAAATTTGTTGATTTTGTATTTTGCTTTTATATGTTTTATATTTTTGTATTTTGTTTTCTGATAGATATATACAAAGAATTACTGTGATTTTGCAAGACATTTAAGCTCCTGTGGAGACAAATTGCACATACCAAGGCGACGAACCAAATAGTTAAACTTATCCACTGGAGGGGCTTTGGTGAAAAGGTCGGTCAATTGGTAATCAATCTTGACAAAATATAGTTCAATCGTACCCTTTTCTAAGTGCTCCTTGATGAAATGGTAGCGGACTACGATGTGATTTGTTCTGGAGTGTTAGACCGGGTTGCAGGATATGGCTATGGCTGATTTTAAATCACAATAGATAGAAATCGTGTTGAAGTGAAAGCTATAATCCGTTAACTGTGTCTGCATCCAAATGACTTGGGCATAGCAAGCGGATAAAAACACATATTCTGCTTTTGCGGTTGACAGCATTGTACAGTCTTGCTTTTTCAATGACTAGCCCACTAGCTTTTCGCCTAAGAATTAAGTTCCACCGGAAGTACTTTTGAAAGAGTCTCGACATCCCACAGAATCAGCATCTAAAAATCCAGTTAGTTCAAAACCAGAATCCTTCGTATATCGGAGACCCATATTGACGGTTCCCTAGAGGTAACAAAAGGTCCTTTTAACCTCCTTGAGGTGCTTCTCAGTTCGCTGAGCTTGGTACTAAGCACATAAACAAGTAGCATGTACAATGTCCGGTCTGCTTGATGTAAGATACATTAGGGCACCAATCATGTTTCGATATTCTGTTGCCTCGACTAGAGTCTCATTCTTGTCAAGGTCAAGCTTGTCTTTGATCTCCATTGGTGTACCAATGGGATCACAAGTTTCCATTCCATATTTTTTAAGGATTTATAACACGTAGTTGGACTGGTTTATAAAGATGTCACGAGGGGATTGGTTAACTTGTAAACCAAAGAAAAACATCATTTCCCCCATCATCGACATTTCGAAGCAGCTTTTCATAAGGTCAGCAAATAAGTGGGTATACCTAGGGTTTGTAGAACCAAAGTTAATATCATCAACATAGACCTGTACTACTAAGATGTCGTCGCCGAAGCGTCTTATAAACAGCGTAGTATCAATAGTGCCTTTGTTGAAGTGACTTTGTTAGAGAAACTTTGACAATTCACCGTACCATGCCCTCGGTGCTTGCTTTAACCCATAGAGTGCCTTCTTTAGCTTATAGACATGGCTTGGATGATCAGCATCGATGAAACCTTCAGGTTGACACACATACACGTCTTCTTTTAACGAACCATGTAAGAAAGCAGTTTTCACGTCCATTTGGAATACGGTGAATGATTTATGTGCAGCATAGGCCAAAAATATCCTGATAGTTTCCATCCTAGTAACCGGAGCGAAGGATTCTTTAAAAATATATTCCTTCCTCTTGGCGGTACCCTCTCACAAGGAGACAAGTCTTGTTTCTAATGACCGTGTTCTCTTCATCGTGCTTGTTTTCGAATAACCATTTCAAAGTAAGAGGTTTTATGTTATCCGGATGAGGAACTAACACCTATACATCAATCCTTTTGAATTGGAGAAGCTCTTCTTGAATTGAATCAACCCATGAAGGGTTGGTCATAGCCTCTTTGACATTTTTTGGTTCCATAGTGCTCACAATCAGTGCGTAGATGCACATTTCACCATTGGTTCGCAACTGATTTCTTGTCAAAACTGGTTACGAGGGTTCTCCTATCACTTGTTCCAAGGGATGATCCTTAGTCCATTGGTAATCATGTTGGTATGGTTGATAAAATGTATGCATATTTGATGGATCCACATATTTAAAAGATGATTCAACAGAATCTGTAGAAGGCGTAGCAAATGGATTTACAAACGTATACCCATCGAGCATAGCATTTGGAACATTATCGGTAACTACTTCAGGTTGGAGTTGTGCTTGATTATCTTGTTACTGAACATGTTGTTGTGGTTGTAGCTCGTCAACATCTTGTGAAGTGTTTGGAGTATCTGCAGCTTGTGAGGATGAATTTGTTGGTGTTGTTGCAGTGTTTGCTATTGTTGTAGATGCCATTGGATTCTAAAGAACTTGAGATGCTGAAGCAACAGGAGTAGTTCTTGGAGCAGCTGACGGTTTACCACCAATATAATCATCATACATAGCTTTAAACAATAAATCCAAGTTACGTTCAGTTGGTTTTTGAAATGTTATTGTTGACGGAGCATAAGTAAGATCGAGTCATGAACTGATTGTCCTAAAGTTATTCCTTGAAGCCTGGGTTTTAAACTGCATTGTTCAAAAGCCATAGCTGAAAGCTCATCAAATGTAACGTTCATTATCTTCATGATTTTCTTTGTCCTTCTGTTGTAAACTCTGTAGGCATAGGAAGTAGCAGAATAACTTTAGAAATAACCAACATCACCTTTTGCACCAAGTTTCCCAATGTCTTCACGATCATTCTTGGGATAACAAAGGGACCTGAATACATGAAGAAAGGAGATATCTGGTTTTTTGCCGTTAATAAGCTCATATGGTGTTTTTCCAAATAATCGGTGAATGATAGAGCGGTTTTGAGTGTAGCACGCAGTAGCAATCGCTTTAGTTCATAAGAATGACGGAGCACAGAAAAAATCAACATTGTTCTAGCAGCCTCTACTAACGTTTGGTTTTTGCGTTCCACGAATCTATTTTGTTGAGGTGTTATGACAGAAGACGCTTGGTGAGATATGCCAATACTATCAAAGTATTCTTTAAGCTCTTGATTCTTGAATTCTGTTCTATTGTCGGCTCTGACAATAACGACTGGAGCTTGCAAGAGGACGGTAATTTTCTTTAGAAAGGTTTTCATCTCTTTTGGTGATTTATCTTTTGATCTGAGAAAGTGTACCCAAGTGTAACGAGAGTAATCATCTACAATCAGCAGAACATGCCGCTTCTTATTTATGCTTTCGACTCTCATTGGGTCACACAAATCTATATGGAGAAGGTGTAGCCTCTGCTTAGAATTTGGAACAGGTTTGGGTGGGTAAGATGCCTTTTTGCTTTTCCCTTGCTCATATGAGGGACAAAGACGTTCTTTATGATATTTAAATTTCAGAAGACCATTGTTAGGATCATAAAAGTGTCGATTATGATACTTTAAGTGGTTTTATTTATTTTTAGTGTTTAGTCTTTATTTTTCATAGTAGAAAGTATTTTGTAATAAAGAGAAATATGCTAAAAGTAGAAAATAGCATATTATCCAAAGACTAGGGACTAAATAGCAAAATTAGGAAAATAAAGGAAGGGAAGCTCACCTCCCTCTCCTATAAATAGCTACCGAATCATCATTAGGTGGTTAAGGCTTGTAACAAACTCATTTTTCCCTCATTTTTCTTTTTTGTTATAAAATTTGGAAATTGTGAAAGACTTGCCTTCCTTTCTTAATTCTCTCTATTCTACATCGTTTAATATCGTGTTATTGAATCTAAATCAAGACCTAACAAGTGGTATCAGAGCCATTAGATATTAAGAGTGTTCGAGTTTGTGATCAATAATGATGTGATTGCTTTCGGTGTATTTTGGTGGATTTCGGTGGTTTTGAGTATTGATTTGAGCAAATTAAGCATTTTTGACATCCTAAATCACATTTACACTCATTTTCAACATAAAAAATGGATAAGACGTGATCGTTTTGAGCTTATTTAAGTAATCTCGGTATCATATATTGCATTCTATTCAATTTCGACAAGATCGTTGGCCGATTAGTAGGATTTTATTGTTGTTTACTCATTTTCGAGAGTCCTATTGTTATTAGATCGAGTTGTAATAGATATACGTGTTTTTGGTTTTATCGAAAAACGTCTTTTAGGTGCCTATTATCATTCTCGAAAGTTGTTTCCGAAATTGGTCTAGATACACAAGTTTTCGGTTTCATCGAGAATTGTACATTAGGAACACGTCTAAATTTCGTAATTAAGCATAATTGTTGTAATAGATACACAAGTTCTCAGTTTTATCGAGAATTGTGCTAGGAAAAGTAAAATTCGATATTGGTTAACATTTGTTTGTCACAATTTCGGTTTTATCAAAATTGTGATAATAGGACAAAAGGATAATTTTTGTCATTGTTAATACGGATTTGAGAATTGTAAAGTGACCATTTCTTTCGGTTTTATCGAAATTGTGGTCATTTTAGGATTCAAAGTGTCAAAATTACATTTACAGTTTCATCGAAATCGTAACATTCATTTTCGGAAACATCTTAAACGGATAAAATTTAGTCAAAATTAATATTATTACGGTGTTATTGTAATAGTTGTATCAAATTTTGATTAAAAAGGCTATTTAGAACGTGTGTTTAGCGAATTTGTCTGTTGTCCAAGTTTAGTATAGTCGAAGAAAGGTTTCAATTTTCAGAATAGTTCTATCTGAGATTTATCTTACTGAGTTTGGTATTGTTCGAGAAAGGTTCTGAATTTCCGAATAGTTCTGTCCGAGATTTATCTTAATGAGTTTGGTATTGTCCGAGAAAGGTTCCGAATTTCATATTAGTACTGTCCGAGATTTATCTTACCGAGTTTAGTGTTGTTCGAGAACAATGTTACTGAAATTCAGTATTTCTCACTTCCGAATTTTGAAATCGAATTTGGAAATTTAGTATTACTCGACAAGTATTGAAGTTTTTGGTTGATCACAAATAGAACACTTTTTCGTCTATAAAGATCCAATCATTGAATCACAAGAAATGTTGACGTCTAATACACATCAACAATATCTTGCTAATGCCGGTTCTGAGACTAGACCTCCGATGCTTGAAAGAGGTAGCTATATATCATGGGTAAGTCATTTTAGAAGATACCTCAATCGAAAGAGAGAAAATAGAAAGTGGCTTAATAAGGCAATTGATAAAGGTCCATATGAGTTTAGAATTTCACTCCTTCTAAAACTGAAGCACTAGGGATGCAAAAAGAAGAGGACTTAAGAGGAGATGATTTGAAACACTATGAAGCTGAGATTGAAGCAATGAATTTGATTTTAATCTATATTACTAGGGAAATTTGCATTATGTATGGCTTCTACGTGGATGGTCGTCTATTGAACGAGTTGTTGGATTTATAGATTAAAGTGTCCTAAACTCCTCGTGCGTCCATGTCATGACCTCTTAAATTATGATAGCCGCAAACGATGTACATGGATAGCTATATAGGGATATATACAGTTGTGGTTAGACAACTACTTGATTTCTGATTCGACTTATTTAATAGTTGCATCTATCGTCTTATTACGTGACCGTTTTATCTGTGAATTATTTGGACTATCTGACTCTAGGGAGTTATAGCCCCATTTTACAGTTTTACTGATTTACTATTATTTGGGGGTGATAACTGCTGTATTTTTATAAATCTGGACGCAGATTTAACTAAGTGTTTTAAAATATATTGTTTAGATCTTATATTGATTATGTGTTTGCCTAAGTAGCGATAACCCTCCTGAGCCCATTATCATGAACTGTCAATTGCATAGATGTAGTTGTTAATTGCATTATGTGAGCGCGAATGTTATAAATAGATCTATTGGGATTAACCTCCCCGTTTGGGTGATTAGCTATCACCGGGAACGAACGTTGACCATGTCGGACTTGGATGTTGCGGGTTACAACATCTGTACGGGCAAAATAACTGCTAAAATAGCAAATATAGGTTGAGCTTCAGTGTCATGAGCTTAGTGCAACAGTAATCTGGTTTTGTGATTGTTGGCATATGTTGTAACATCACGGGAAAGTCTTGCGGTCCTGCATAATTTAAATACATAAACCTATGAATTCACCAACATTTTTGTTGACGTTTTAAGCAATGTTTTCAGGAGGTCAATAGGCACGAGGTGCCAAGGATGCATTGGATTACATTTTGGATTGCACACTTAAGGATTTATGTACATCATATTTTGGGAAATGTAATGTTGTCTTTTGTAATATTAAACAAGGAACAAGTAAAGCTTTTTGCTTTTGTATTATGTCTTATAATTAAATCCTATGTATCAATTTAAATGACTTTTTGTGTCGTTCTTATATATATCTTGTGCTGTTGATCTTGAAGTAACACGCCCCGGATCCTTATTCCGTTGCGACCCATTTTGGGGGTGTTACACCACACCCAGATGCTTATCTCATAGTTGAAACAGATGCTAGTAATATAGGCTACGATGGAATATTAAAACAAAAAATAAAAGACAGTAAAAAAGAAATACTAGTTAGATTTTATTCAGGATCTTGGAATGATACACAAAAGAATTATTCTACTGATAAAAAAGAAATTTTAAGTATTGTTTTAAATATTAAAAAATTAGAAGATGATCTTTATATGAAACCATTTTTACTAAGAATCGATTGTTTATCTACAAAATCTATTATAGAAAAGGATGTAAAAAATTTAATTTCAAAACAGATTTTCACCAGATGGCAAGCTTTATTAAGTAACTTTGATTTTACAATTGAACATATTAAAGGAGAAAATAACCATTTACCAGATTTCTTATCAAGAGAATTTTTACAGGGATGAATAATTCAGATAAAAAAGATTGTTTTACCAAGACTAAGATTACCTTCTCCCCCATTTCCTTTAAACCAGACTCAAAATAGACTCATAACTCTTACTCCTTATCTACCCACGCAAAGTTCAATAACAAGACCAACTTAGTCAGCATTAGCCAGATTACAAGGAATGCCACAAAGTCCAAGTCTCTATAACAAATCACCTACAACAGCCACATCATCAAGTATACCAAGATCTCCCTCTAGTAAACCAGAATTTCAAGTTAACCCAAATAAACAAGTTATCAAAATTCTAGAACCTATAGAAGAACATAAACTAAGTCAAGGATTATCATCTTTGATGGATTATATATTCCCACAGAATACAAATTTTTACAACAATGATTACCAGACCAGAGAATATTATGAAGCAGTTCTAATTGACAGTCAATCTGTCCAAATTCGCCATAATCATAACAAAGAAGACCAAAGGAAGATAGATTTTAGCAAAGTTAAAATTATTAAAGTTTTATCACCCGAAGATTAGGGCAATAAACCATTTACAAATAAATTTTATCATTTTACCCAAATTATCCAGGATATAACTATTATGATTATATACAAGCTTGGAATAAAGCATTTTTATTAAAGGCCCATTTTCATACATGGTTTTTCCATTTCTCCGAAGAATTTTCTCTGAAGTATCCAAGATGGTTTACAAAATGGTATAAAATGATGGGAATTATTCCAGAAGTTTTCCCTTCACAAGTTTTAGCAGGATATAACCAGTATAAAACTTTATTTAAACAAGAAATTATCCCTTCGTTCGAATACTCTTTACAATTCTCTGCCATATTCAAATTACCATGGATTTTGTCATTTATACATAAAAAACAAGAAGCAGAAGGGAGCTCTCCACCACTATTGCTATGACAATTTAGTGTCAAATGGTGGAAACAAATTGAAGAAAGTCAAGCAAACAAAGAAGCAGTTATCAAATACCACAGCAGTCTTATATAATAATCTCCAAGAATATCTACTATAAAAATTCCAACAAAATCAGAAGTTCTCCAACACCTAGTGACGACCTATTCCAGGATTCACATGACCCTTATGATGATTATAAGATATTAGATGATTAAAATGTAATAATAGTTTAGTATAAAGTTTTATTCTAGAAAAACAGACGTAAGCAATGACGAATATAAAAGAAGACAACTATAAAGACGTAAGTAGTGACATCCAAAGGCATTATAAAAGAAGATTTCAAAAAGAAGATTGAAGACAGCTCACCCACTATAAAAAAAGACCATTATCAAAAGAAGAAAAGCAGACAGCTATGCTACAAAAGAAAAGAATGATTGAAGACTTAACTGACATTTACCGGTTATCAAAAGAAAGAAGACCGGAAGAATTCGCTATAAAAGAAGGAAGGAACACACTTATCAAGCAGACTTCATTTTATGAAGAAAAAACCCACACTTATATTATCTACTTCCAGATGTTCCAAAACCCTAGATTTTCAAATTATTGTATCACCAGAACCTTTAGATCAGATGAATCCTTGTATCCTTGAACAAGATTGTATTAATAAAGATTTTATTAATCAAGGTATAATTTTATAAATATTTCTGTTATGAATTATTTAAATTTTCTCGATTTCTTATTAATCATTACAAATTTAATTCTGTTTAATGAAATACTTATATACATGATATATTGTATTATTCAAATAGAACTTTTAATAATCTATTTTACGAGAAATTATATACCTGATATATTGTATTATTTAAATAGAACTTTTTATAATCTATTTTACAAGAAATTAATCCTGTTTCCTGTTGGAATATTCCAAAGCAAGATGTTAAAACTATTTATAGAATAGGATCATTTGAATTTTTCCAAAGTTATTCTATTAATACTACTGAAAAAACTTTACCTATATTACAAGATCATCAAAGTATAAAATTATTTTCTGAAAAGGCTATTAAAGAACATAGAAAGTCATGTAAATTTCTACATATTGGTTTAGTTCAAGTAGCTATAAAACCTTTGACTAGAATAGGAATTAATGCACCTATTTGCATGATACTAAGAGATGCTAGATTACTTAAGTTTGATCAGTCGTTACTAGCTTTAGCTGAGTCTAATATATGTAATGGCCCCATATATTTTAATTGTTATCCAAATTTTACAGTAGCCTTAAAAGATCCAAATATACTAGATGTATTAACTTTAGATATAAAGACAAAAAATATAGAAATAAAAGAAGGATCAGATCCTTTAGTAGTTATATATAGAGTATATTATAAAACAATGACTACCACAGTAGAACCTCGTGCTAGAATAGATGTTACTAAAAATGAAACTGTTATTTTTGAAGCTAATCTAGAAAACTCACAGATATGTACTCCTAAGAGGTTAAAATGGGATGAAATAACAAGAAATCAAACATGGAATCTAGAAGAAATAGTCAAACCAAAACCTTTAAAATTAAATAAAGATGTAACTAATATTTTAGAACATACGAATGGAAATATAGAAATATCTTTTGGAAACAAGATAGGTGAATCATCTAGACATTCAACATACATACCTTCAAACTTTATAAACGAATAAGATAAGATATATTTAAAAAGAAAATTTAGATATTATTAAACAAGAATTATTCACAGGAAATGCTGTTATATCTTTTAAAGCAGATACAAGAAGATATATAGATTTATCCAAACACATATTTCGTTTAAAACAAAAAGTTAAAAAATCTTAAAAGATTAATTCATTAAATGGAAACATCCACAACCGAATTAAATATAAAATATTTAAAAAATGAAATATATAATTATTATAATAATCATAATCTAAATTGGTATCTTTTAACTTTTAATGAAACAGAAAGATTAATTCATGAAATCGAATGGACTATGTATGTTTTTGATAAAAAAGAAAATACATTATTTTTTCTCATGGTTTCAGTTATATTGTATTGAAAACAATATTGATTTTCCTTTTAGTAAAAAAATACAAGAAACCACAAATATAAATAGAACATGTATGGATTTAGAAACAAAAGAAACTATAGCTAGTATACATCCACCTGAAAATGATATAATAATAAATAAAGAATTTATAGGAATAAATCTATCTAAAGATAATGAAGATGAGAAAAAATGTTTATCTACAATAATCTATCAAAACAATTATACTAATGAAATGTTAAATACTATAGGTCAACAATTAAATAGAATAGAAAATTGTAATTCTGAAGCAAGTACTTCACAAACAAATCAAGTAAATAAACAAGAAAATTCTATATTTATACCATATAATATTGATACAACTATAAACTTAGGAAAATAAGATATTATACTATAAGAAATTGAGAAGAAATTATCTGAATTACAAATATCAAATATAAATGAAGAAGATAGCAGTTCAGAAGAAGACATTTTAGACATAGAAAATCAATTTGAAATAGATGAAGTAAATAAAATAAAATATACATAAAATGATACATACACTTCAAGACCAGAAACAAGAAATTATTATCATAGACCCACACCACCAGATGTACAATACGAAGAACGCCAAATGTTAACACAAGCCAGATATGATGGTACATCAATATATGAATATAATATAGATGATCAAACAGAATATCAAATATTAAATCTATTACAAGAAATGACTATGGCATTAAATGCTTATAAAACACGTAACAGTAGTGAAGAAAAAATAGTTAAAGTTCTTATATCAGGATTTACAGGAAGTCTAAAAGGTTGGTGGGATAATCATGTAAAAGATATGGACAAAGTAGTAATATGTTCAGCTAAGAAAACCATAGTAAAGGTAGAAAATAATGTACAAATCCAAACTCAAGAAGACGATATGGTTAATACTTTAATTTACGTTATATTAAATTTTTTTGTTGGAAATCCACATGCTTATCAAGAAACAAATTCTTCAATTCTATTAAATATAACATGTAGGAAATTATCAGATTTTAGATGGTATAAAGATATTTTTATAACTAAAGTTACAACTAGACCTGATTGTAAGGAAGCTTATTGGAAAGAAAGGTTTATTGCAGGATTACCTAAGTTATCTGCTGAACGAATAAGAAATAGATTAAGTAATTATTTCAATAATATGATACCATATAAAGAATTAACATATGGAGAAATCATTAATTATATTAATCAAGAAGGATTAAATATATGTTCTGAATTAAAACTTAAACATCAAATTAAGAAAGAAGGAATAAGTAGTAAAAAAGAATTAGGAAATTTCTGTGAAAAATATGGTTACGAACATTAAAATTACCTCAAACTAGTTCTAAAAGAATAACAAAAGAAAACAAGTACAAAAGATATAGAAAATAAGAGCATGTGAAAATAATAAAACATATGATAAAAGAAAAAGAAATTATAAAAAATATAAAAAGGTCTCATTTAATAAAGAAAATAATTATAAAGACACTATAATATGCTATAAATGTGGAAAACAAGGTCATACATCAAAAAATTGTTATACTAAGAAAAGAATTAATGAATTAAATATTTCTGATAAACTTAAGAGTCAAATAATGATAAATGAAGAAAGTGACATATCAGATTACGAAGAAGAAGATTTAAATATATTAGAAAATGAATCTACAAGTGAAGATGAATCTGAAACGTGTGATTGCATTGGAAATTGTACATGTGATTACAAAGAAATAAATACTATAAATAAAGACGAACAATACGAAATAAACACTATAGACAAAGATGATGAAGAGATAACATCATTAATTGATCTAGTAGATCAAATAAAAGATCCTAACACAAGAAAGACATATTATGATAAGTTAAAAGAAAAATTAGGAAAAACTAAAATTTTATTTGAAGAAAAGCATCACGGCTGATTTTACAATTGATGAAATATGCAAAAGATTTAACAAAGATACAAAATCAATTACTATTAGTGAATTACAAGAAGAATTAAAAAATGTAAAAATCAAAGTCACAATGCTAAAACAAAGGATGAAAACGTTAGAAGATATTAAAGAAAAGACAAAAGAAGAAAAGGAAAAGTTAAAATCAATCGAAGATCCCAACAACTTAACTTTAATCAATAATATACATTCTCAAAAATGGCATACTAAAGTTAACATAACAATAAATGGAGAATTTAGATTATCATTAATAGCTTTATTAGATTCCGGAGCAGATTTAAATTGTATACAAGAAGGACTAGTACCTACCAAATATTATGAAAAGTCATCACAAAGAGTGGCTAGATTTAATGGTTCAAGGTTAAATATAAGTTATAAATTATCTAATGTCCATATTTGCAAAGATAATTATTGTTTCAAGACACATCTTATATTAGTAAAAATCCTAAGTTCCTAGATCATATTAGGATCACCTTTTATAACAAAATTATACCTTATTGGAGTAAGTGATATTAAATAAAGAAATTACTTTTGAATTCATAACTCCAGTAAAAATAAAAGAAGTAAATGTTTTAGAAAACAAAAGAAAACACATAAAGTATTTAATAAATGAAATAAACAATATAAGAATTAAGAACTCATTACAAGATAACTAAATAAAAATAGAGTTAAATTTTTTCGAAGAAAACTTCAAAAATAATGTTTGTGCTACTACACAAATGCGTTTTGGAAAAGAAAACAACATTTTATTGAGTTACCATATATGAAAGATTTTAGTGAAAGAAATATTCCTACAAAATCGAAATCAATACATATGTCTCAAGAACTAGAGACCCATTGTAAAAAAGAGATACAAGAATTATTAGAAAAGTAATTAATAAGATCTTCAAAGTCTCCATGGTCATGCTCGGCCTTCTATGTTATGAATCAAGCTGAAATTGAAAGAGGAGCACCTAGATTAGTCATAAACTATAAACCATTAAACAAAGTGTTAGAATGGATTAGATACCCTATACCTAATAAAAGAGACTTATTAAAGAAATTATATGATTCAAAAATATTTTCAAAATTCGATATGAAATCAGGATTCTGGCAAATCCAAATAGATGAAAAAGATAAATATAAAACAGGATTTAATGAGCCTTTTGGACATTATGAATGGAATGTAATGCCTTTTGGATTAAAGAATGCCCCTTCAGAATTCCAAAATATTATGAATGATATATGTAATCCTATAAGTAATTTTGCTATTGTATACATTGACGATGTAATAATATTCTCTAAAAATATAGATCAGTATTTTAAACATTTAAATATATTTTATAATATTATATTTAAGAATGGTTTAGCAGTTTCCCTTACAAAGATAAGTCTTTTCAAAACAAAAATAAGATTTCTAGGACATGATATAGTTCAAGGAACCATCAAACCTATAAGTAGAAGTCTAGAATTTACAAATAAATTTCCTGATAAAATTAAAGATAAAAAACAATTACAAAGATTTTTAGGATGTCTTAATTATATACACGACTTCTTTAAGGATTTAGGAAGTCTTGGTAAACCATTGTATGATAGACTTAAAAAGAATCCTAAACCGTTGACTAAAAACCATACTCAAATTGTTAGAAATATAAAAAATAAGATAAAAGAGTTACCGTGTTTAAACATACCACACCCAGATGCTTATCTCATAGTTGAAACAGATGCTAGTAATATAGGCTATGGTGGAATATTAAAACAAAGAATAAAAGACAGTAAAAAAGAAACAGTAGTTAGATTTTATTTAGGATCTTAGAATGAACCACAAAAGAACTATTCTACTGTTAAAAAGGAAATTTTAAGTATTGTTTTAAATATTAAAAAATTTAAAGATGATCTTTATATGAAACCATTTTTACTAAGAATCGATTGTTTATCTGCAAAATGTATTATAGAAAAGGATGTAAAAAAAATTAATTTCAAAACAGATTTTCGCCAAATGACAAGCTTTATTAAGTAACTTTGATTTTACAATTGAACATATTAAAGGAGAAAATAATCATTTAACAGATTTCTTATCAAGAGAATTTTTACAGGGATGAATGATTCAGATAAAAAGATTGTTTTACCAAGACCAAGATTAGCTTCTCCCCCATCTCCTTTAAACCAGACTCAAAATAGATTCATAACTCTTACTCCTTATCCACCCACTCAAAGTTCAATAACAAGACCAACTTATTCAGCATTAGCCAGATTACAAGGAATGCCACAAAGTCCAAGTCTCTATAACAAATCACCTACAACAGCCACATCATCATCAAGTATACCAAGATCTCCCTCTAGTAAACCAGAATTTCAAGTTAACCCAAATAAACAAGTTATCAAAATTCTAGAACCTATAGAAGAACAGAAACTAAGTCAAGGATTCTCATCTTTGATGGATTATATATTCCCACAGAATACAAATTTTTACAACAATGATTACCAGACCAGAGAATATTATGAAGCAGTTCTAATTGACAGTCAATCTGTCCAAATTCGCCATAATTATAACAAAGAAGACCAAAGGAAGATAGATTTTAGCAAAGTTAAAATTATTAAAGTTTTATCACCAGAAGATTGGGGCAATAAACCATTTACAAATAAAGTTTTATCATGTTACCCAGATTATCCAGGATATAACTATTATGATTATATAGAAGCTTGGAATAAAGCATTTTTATTAAAGGCCCATTTTCATACATGGTTTTTCCATTTCTCCGAAGAATTTTCTCTGAAGTATCCAAGATGGTTTACAAAATGGTATAAAATGATGGGAATTATTCCAGAAGTTTTCCCTTCACAAGTTTTAGCAGGATATAATCAGTATAAAGTTTTATTTAAACAAGAAAATATCCCTTCGTTCGAATACTCTTTACAATTCTCTACCATATTCAAATTACCATGGATTTTATCATTTACACATAAAAAACAAGAAGCAGAAGGGAGCTCTCCTCCACTATTTCTACGACAATTTAGTGTCAAATGGTGGAAACAAATTGAAGAAAGTCAAGCAAACAAAGAGGCAGTTATCAGATACCACAACAGTCTTATACAAGAATATCCAAGAATATCTACTATAAAAATTCTAATGACAAATATGGATATTGCAAAGAAGATTAAAGAATGTGAAAATAAGCAAGAGTTAGAAAGATTCATCAACAAAATCAGAAGTTCTCCAACACCTAGTGAAGACCTATTCTAAGACTCACAGGACCCTTATGATGATTATAAGATATTAGATGATTAAAATGTAATAATAGTTTAGTATAAAGTTTTATTCTAGAAAAACAGATGTAAGCAGTGACATCAAAAGGCATTATCAAAAGAAGACAAGACAGCTCACCCACGATAAAAAGAAGACAATTATCAAAAGAAGACAAGACAGCTCACCCACGATAAAAAGAAGACCATTATTAAAGAATAGAATGATTGAAGACTTAACTGACATTTGCCGGTTATCAAAAGAAAGAAGACCGGAAGAATTCGCTATAAAAGAAGGAAGGAACACACTTATTAAGCAGACTTCATTTTATGAAGAAAAAACCCACTCTTATATTATCTACTTCCAGATGTTCAAATACCCTAGATTTTCAAATTATTGTATCACCAGAACCTTTAGATCAGACGAATCCTTGTATCCCTGAACAAGATTGTATTAATAAAGATTTTATTAATCAAGGTATAACTTTACAAAGATTTCTGTTATGAATTATTTAAACTTTCTTGATTTCTTATTAATTATTACAAATTTAATTCTGTTCAATGAAATCCTTATATACATGATATATTGTATTATTCAAATAGAACTTTTTATAATTTATTTTTCAAGATCTTGATCCTGTTTCCCGATTGGTATCAGAGCCATTTCAAGGTTAAGTAATAGATTTCATGTCTTATAACTAATGAATTACAATGTTAATGTTATGTTAAATCAATGAATAAATTTCATGTTAAATGAAAATTACATGACTACGTTGGTAAGTCCTGTCGATCAAGTCCGTTGGAATTAGCCGCACCAGGGAGCGTAAGACGGCCGTACCAGGACGATATGGGGATGTTCCCGTGGAATTGTATTTTCAGGTAATATAAACTTTATTCAATTGTCTTTAACACAATATAAACAATATAATTCATCATGAATAAGATATCAAAGCTATTACTAAATCGAAAGAATGGTTCCTCTTCTGATATTGAAGAAGAACAAGATCATACTAATTCTGTTGAAGTTATGATTTCAAATATAGAAAACAAATTACAAAATTGGAATATTCCTAAGCAAGATGTTTAGAAACATTTATAAATCGGATCATTTGAATATTTACCAAAAGTTATTCTATAAATAATACTAAGAAAGACTTTACCATAAATACAAGATCACCAAAGTATAAAATTATTTTCTGAAAAAGCTATTAAAGAACATAGAAAGTCATATAAATTTCTACATATTGGTTTAGTTCAAGTAGCTATAAAGCCTTTAACTAGAATAGGAATTAATGCACCTATTTGCATGATATTAAGAGATGCTAGATTACTTAAGTTTGATCAGTCGTTGCTAGCTTTAGCTGAATCTAATATATGTAATGGCCCCATATACTTTAATTGTTATCCAAACTTTACAGTAGCCTTAAAAGATCAAAATATACTAGATGTATTAACTTTAGATATAAAGACAAAAAATATAGAAATAAAAGAAGGATCAGATCCTTTAGTAGTTATATATAGAGTATATTATAAAACTATGACTACCACAGTAGAACCTCGTGCTAGAATAGATGTCACTAAAAATGAAACTGGTTACTTTTGAAAGCTAATCAGAAAACTCACATATATGTACTCCTCAGAGGTTAAAATGGGAAGACTAACAAGAAAATCAACATAGTGAATCTAGAAGATATAGTCAAACCTAAAACCTTTAAAATTAAATTACATATGTAACTAATATTTTAGAACATACGGAATGAAATATAGAAATATCTTTTTGGAAATAGGATAAGGTGAATCATCAGACAATCAACATACAATACCTTCAAACATTATAAACAAAGAAGATAAATATAAATTAAAAAGATTCAATCTATGAAAATGAGAGGCGTATGATTTTAATAATTCTATACCTAAACCCTTAATATGAAAAATATGAAAGAGTAATGTTGGTAAGTACTTATAATTAAGAAACCATCAGAAATAGACAATATTGAACAACTAACATAAAGTATTTAATCACAAAATCTTAAAAGAGAAATTAATATGGTATAAAGAAACTATAATAAGAGATAAAGAAAGCTTAGATATCATTAAACAAGAATTATTCACAGGAAATAATGTTATACTTTTTAAAAGCATTTACCAAACACATATTTTTGTTTAAAACAAAAGTTAAAAATTCTTAAAAGATTCAATTCATTAAATGGAAACTTCAATGATCCGAATTAAATATAGAGATAATATTAAAATGAAATATATATATATTATATTAATCCTAATCTAAATAGGTATCTTTTTAACACTTTATGAATCAAGAAAGATTAATTCCTGAAGATCGAATGGACTTATGTATATTTTTGATAAAAAAAATATATTATTTTTCTCATCGTTACATTGAATATTGTATTGAAACAAATATTGATTAACCTTTTTAGTGAAAAAATACAAGAAATCACAAAATATAAATAGAACTATAAGGATTTAGAAACAAAAGAAACTATAACTAGTATACATCCACCTGAAAATGATATATTAATAAATAAAGAATTTATAGGAATAAATCTATCTAAAGACAATGAAGATGAGAAAAAACGTTTATCTACAATAATCTATCAAAACAATTATACTAATGAAATTCTTACTACTATAGGTCCACAATTAAATAGAATAGAAAATTATAATTCTAAAGCAAGTACTTCACAAACAAATCAAGTAAATATAGAATAAAATCCTATATTATACCAGTATAACATCAGAATACGACTATTAAACTTAGGAAAACAAGATATTATACTACAAGAAATTGAGAAAAAATTATCTCAATTACAAATATCAAATATAAATGATGAAGATAGCAGTTCAGAAGAAGACATTTTAGAAATAGAAAATCAATTTAAAATAGATGAAGTAAATAAAATAAATTATAAATCAAACAATAATTACACTCCAAGACCAGAAACAAGAAATTATTATCCTAGACCCACACCACCAGATGTACAATACGAAGAACGCCAAGGGTTAACGCAAGCCAGATATGATGGTACATCAATATATTGAACTGGAATATATATGTTCCAAGACAAATATCAAATATTAAATTTTATTACAAAAAAGACTATGCGCATCAAATGCTTATAAAACACGTAATAGTAGTGAAGAAAAAATAAGTTAAAGTTCTTATATCAGATTGTACAGGAAGGTCTAAAAGGTTGTGGGATATTAGAAACAGGAAAGTGGACAAAAATAGTAATCTGTTCAG
Organism: Tanacetum coccineum; assembly: GCA_026074375.1. NCBI lineage: Eukaryota > Viridiplantae > Streptophyta > Magnoliopsida > Asterales > Asteraceae > Tanacetum > Tanacetum coccineum. The sequence goes on from BQNB010030134.1 coordinate 53,061, forward strand.
CTAAGAAAACTATAGTAAAGGTAGATAATAATGTACAAGTCCAAACTCAAGAAGATGATATGGTTAATACTTTAATTTATGTTATATTCAAGAACTTTGTTGGAAATCCACATGCTTACATTAAAGAAATTCTTCAATCTATTAAATTCTTTACTGACAAAATTATCAGATTTTCGATGGTATAAAGATATTTTTATAACTAAAGTTACAACTAGACCTGATTAATTAGGAACAGTATCAATTTCTTTTAAAATAAATTATAAAAGGTTATATTTGAATAATACAATATATTATGAATATAAGTATTTCATTTAACAATATTAAATCTGTAATAATTAATAAGAAATTGAGAAAATTTAAATAATTCATAAACAGGATCAATTACTTTTAATTATTACAGATTTAATACTGTTAAATGAAATACTTATATTCAAAATATATTGTATTATTCAAATAGAACTTTTTATAATTTATTTTAAAAGTAATTGATCATGTTTCCCAATTAATTGGTATCAGAGCCATTTCAAGGTAAAGTAATAGGTTTCACGTCTTATAATTAATGAATTACAATGTTAATGTTATGTTAAACCAATGAATAAGTTCCATATTAAATGAATAATACATGACTGCGTTGGTAAGTCCTGTCGATCATGTCCGTTGGAATTAGCCGCACCAAGACGATATGGGGATGTTCCAGTGGAATTGTATATTCAGGTAATATAAACTTTATTCATTTGTCTTTAACACAATATAATTCATCATGAATAAGATTTCAAGACTATTATTGAATCGAAAAAATGGTTCCTCTTCTGATATTGAAGAAGAACAAGATCATACTAATTCTGTTGAAGTTATGATTTCAAATATAGAAAATAAATTTCAAAATTGGAGTATTCTTAAACAAGACGTCAAAACTATATATAGGATTGGATCTTTTGAATTTTTCCAAAATTATTCTATTAATACTACTGAAAAAACTTTGCCTTTATTACAAGATCATCAAAGTATAAAATTGTTTTCTGATAAGGCTATTAAAGAACATAAGAAATCATATAAGTTTCTACATATTGGTTTAGTTCAAGTAGCTATAAAACCATTAACTAGAATAGGAATTAATGCTCCTATTTGCATGATATTAAAAGATGCTAGATTACTTAAGTTTGATCAGTCTTTGTTAGCTTTAGCTGAGTCTAATATATGTAATGGTCCTATATACTTTAATTGTTATCCAGATTTTACAGTATCTTTAAAAGATCAAAATATTCTTGATGTATTAACTTTAGATATAAAGACAAAAAATATAGAAATAAAGAAGGATCAGATCCATTAGTAGTTATATATAGAGTATATTATAAAACAATGACCACCACTGTAGAACCTTGTGCTAAAATAAATGCCACTAAAAATGAAACTGTTATTTTTGAAGCTACTCTAGAAAACTCTCATATATGTATACCTAAAAGGTTAAAATGGGATGAAATAACAAGAAATCAAACATGGAAGTTAGAAGAAATAGTTAAACCAAAACCTTAGATTTTCAAATTATTGTATCTCCAACACCTTTAGACCAGACGTACCGTTGTATCCCTAAACAAGATTGTAATCAAGATTTTATTAATCAAGGTATAAATTTTTAAATTAATTTTCTCCTAATGTATTATTTACTAGAGTTCGTACTTATATTTGAATTTGTTACATATATACTTGAATTAATTTTAGCCTTTATATACAAGATTTTCTATATTATTAAAATAGAACTTTTATTCTATATTTTAGTCAATCCTAAAACAATTTTATATCTTATATATATATATATATATATATATATATATATATATATATATATATATATATACACACACATATATACATACATATATACATATATACATATACACATATATACATATACACATATACACATATATACATATACACATATATACATATATACATATACACATATACACATATATACATATACACACATATATACATATACACACACATATATACATATACACATATATACATATACACATATATACATATACACATATATACATATATACATATATATATATA
>BQNB010030135.1:4076-29812 GCA_026074375.1 Tanacetum coccineum
CCACAAATAGTCACAAAGATATACGTATGAAGGTTGGACCGCGATTGTACCAGAGTATGCATGATAATTAAATATTATTACAAAATATTCCAAGTATTGCCACTTTATTCAAAGCACAGTAAATATTCACATGTGTATAACACAATGATTTCGATTACTCCAGGTTCATGAAACTGAGGTGCTAACATAAACAATGGCCATGTGCTTTCACCGGATGTCCCCACCTGGACACCCTCGGCACTGAATTACTTTACGTATGCCTACACCGGATGTCCCCACCTGGATACCCTCAGCATTGAATTACATTACGTGTGCCTACATCGGATGTCCCCACCTGGACACCCTCAGCATTGAATTACATTTTGTGTGCCTACACCGGATGTCCCCACCCTCAGCATTGAATTACATTATAACATACAACCGGAGCTAATCCATAATCATAAAATATAGTATGTGTTTACGTTAAAAAACTAAACCAGGTATGCAAACGAGTTGTAAATGAGCATATAAACCAGAGATGTATAAATGAGTATATAAACTAGACAGGTAATCATCCATGTAAATGCGTTTGTAAACATGTATGCAAACGAGTTGTAAATGAGCACGTAACAAGTTTAAATTGAACACGTAATTAAATTTGTAACAAGCATGTTCTCACCCCAAAAATATAAAATATTTATCTAAAACAAGTAAAAGTGGGGCTATGAAACTCACATTGATGATGAGGAACGATTGAGAGATAGGCATCTAATATGCACAACACGAACAGAAGACGAAGCGGCTCGATCAAGAAGATTCAACTTAACTTATCGGCTAAGATCCACTAGCCTAGGATAATGTATTTGGGTTTCCCGATGGATAGTCACATCAACGCGACACGTTGATAAAAGATTTGGATTTCAAGTTGTAATGGTTTGGTGGTTGGTTAAATAAATAAATTAAAAAGTGAACGCAATGTATGTAATATATTCATTACATAATACATATGAAAAATAAACCCTTATATAACTCATACCATGAGTTATATAATAAATACAAACAATCCGAGGATTAGTGTGACGTATATAATGCTTTGCAAGTATTATATAACAAGTGCGAGTAAAATAATTAAACCAATTAGTTTGACCCGTTTTCTGAAATCACCACTTAATTAAATAGAAAGTTCTTGTATAAACGTAATCGTACGTTTTAAGATTACCAATTAAGTTAAACGATGTTTATAAAGCTTTTACAACAATTATTATGTTATCCTCTTGCTGACAATTATAAATTATAAAATAATATTTTATAAGTTTATATTTCGTTTCCTCGACAGGTCGTGTCTAAAATTGTTATCTCATCGCGAAAGTATAGTTTTCGTTCGTTTATCCGGTTACTGTATAATACAATTTATTATATAATTTAGTCCCTTTTATCGGTTTCTGAAATAATAGAAACTCTAGTAAAACATTACTAAGTATAAAACTTATATAAATATCGCCATAACATTTCCATTTATAAATCGTTTTCCATATTTATAAAGTCTAACGTTTTTCCCACTTAATCAATGAAATCAATATTGCAAACCCCCACGTGTTTTAAATATATAAACATATATATTTATATCAACCGAACATAATAATAATTATTACATTTATTTAACCATTTTAAACCACCAATATATATATCCGGTTTCATGTTTATTAAACCTTACATTATACATATTTATTTGTTGATTTGCTATACAAACTAGACGAACCCTCGTTGTTTCGCTAAACCAAACGCGTCCTTTGTTGCCTTCTCTAAATCCAAACGCACCCTATCATGTTTACACGGCCAATCGCACCCTTTTGTGCCCGCTGTCCCAAACAGTCCCTTCGACTGTTAACCCACAACCAAACGCCCCTTGTGGGCTGTCGAGCACAACCAAACGCACCCTAACAGATTTGCTACTAAACCAAACGCACCCTTTTCCGTTGTATAACAACCCGACGCACCCCTGGTGCTCATTTTACAAACCAGACGCAAACCAAACGCACCCTTTATGGGTGGTTGGCGGCCCATAAACCCAACGCACCCTTCTTGGTGGAGACCCCACCAAAACGCACCCTACTTGGTGATACAAAACCAAACGCAGCCCTGTTGTGGTGCAAGAAAAACCAAACGAACACCCCTTGGTGGTGGTGGTTCATTACCACCGAAACAAAACCACCCTTGGTGGGTGGTGGCTGTCACCAAGACAAACACCCTTGTGGTGTTGTCTCTGCCAAACGCACCCCTTTTCTGAAACCACAACCCCCCCTGCTGCCATCAAAAACCAACCGCACCCTATGTGGTGCAAATACAAACCAAACGCAGCCCTCGGCTGTTAAGCTCAACCCGAACCCACCCTCGTGTCCCTAACGCCCTTGTGGCCGTTTTATCATATAGACAAACGCACCCTTGCTGGTGCAACGAACCACACGCACCCTCTTGGTGCCAAACCCAACCCACACGCACCCCTCTTGGGCCAAAAACAACACCGAACGCACCCTTATGGTGGCTGACAAGTCTCAATTATTTTAGGGTGAATTTTGTAACTATTTCCCAGGGATCAAAAGTGTAACTTTTGAGTATTATTGTTATTTAATAAAAAGTGTTAATTAAATATAATTTAATATTCACTTGTTTCTATAATCGTGCGAGGAGCATTATCCATCTGTCTTTTTCCGGGTCTCGGTCAAAAATAATAGTTGTCCAGGAATATCTTATTACATCATATGCTTAGAGTCCGAATAATAAAAACGTGATTTAGTTGGTCCGTTTTTGAGTAGAATCAGATTAGGAATAACATATATCTTTTTTGTTTTCAAGTCAAATAAGTTAAAAAAATAACTTGCACATGAGAGATTTAATAATAAATATAATGATTGTATTATTTTAAAATATTTTCCGAAAACTTTACCGTGTTATGCGGTAATCACTATTTATGTTTGACAATAAAAAACCAAGTCAAAAAGTCAAGTCAGACACCAAAAATTCAAAAAAAAAAAAAAATAATGTAAAAAGGTCATTTGAACATTTCGTAAATTTCTGGATTTTACAAATCACTAATCCTAACCCAATCCATATTTTAAAACGCTAAACCTAAGCCCGAACCAAAACCAAACCCACACCCCTTTTAATTTCATTTTTACCCCATTTGTAGAACCAAGTACCTCCCTTGCATCACCATGACATCACCTAGCAGCCACCCTAACACCTTACAAGCACCTTATTCACCTCCCTTGGCCACCAAGTTGCATGATCACCTCCTTGTCACTCCTATGTAGCCGAACCCCCTCCAACACCCCCACCTTGCTTAGCTACCCTTCTAGCCCTCAATACTCATCACCTAGCATCCCTTAATCACCACTCTACAGCCCTTGACCCTTAGCCACCAAGAAAACTTGGGCATCAAGGGTTTCAAACCCAATATAAAGCCGAAACATGCACACCTATTCAAACATACCTCAAATCTTCATTACAAACACACCTCAAATCTTCATTACAAACACAAATGGAGTTCTAGCTCAGCCAAGGAAGAAGTATAAGGGTTTCACCCCCCCCCCCCCCGAAAAGCTCATGAAGAGAATTCTAAGAATCAAGAAAGGAAGCCCTGAGAGTCGATTCTAGGCTTAGCGAACTCCGAAACCCCATTTCGACCCATTTTAGCTCAAGTAAGCTCAAAATCTTGTTCAATAAGCTTATAATATGTATTAGAATGTTCATAATACTCTTAAGATCATATATGAACTCTTGTTAAAGCCTTGAATCCTCAAACCCATGTGTTTTTTATTAAAACCCTAAAAATGTCCCGTTTTGATTTTCTAGCTAACGAATCCTTTTTCAAAACTTTTGTTACGTTAAAACATCTTATTTTAGCTTATTCTAATAAGCTATAACCTGCAAATATCATTTCGAATCCTAAAATAAGCTTGCATGGCTTTTTGGACTTGATTTGCAAATGTTTTCATGCATGGGGGTATATATCGTAACTTTCTGAAATTTATAACTAGAGGGTCTGAAAATGTCATTATTCCAAAGTTATAACTATAAAGACCTATCTTGCCAAGTTTCAAAGTTAAAGGTTTAAATTATATCTACTTTATATATAAAGGACTAAACTTGTAAAAGTTTATAAACCAAGGGTATATATTGCCATTTTTGCAAACTTAAAAATATAAAATATAAAATTTTTATATAAATTATAAAAATATATATTAATATTATAAAACTTGATTTTATTAAAACCCGATACATTTATCACTATTAATCAAAGATCGACGCATTATAAAACAATTACGTTATATAATTAACGTAACTTATCATCGACTAGCTTTTGAAGAAATTTAAAATCTTATCGTATCACGTTACTAGGGAATTTCATGTGAGGGGTTCCATTTGGGAATTTGTTTTGACGAGTTTACTGGGTTTACGATTTAAAGTGCCCTGGCTCCTCAAACTATACTACATGGCCTCTGGATATAGATACCCGTACAGTGATACAATACTCAAAAATTAATAAGATCAAATGAAATACTTTAAACTTTTGAAGTTTTGAAACATAAAAACATCACACTAAGACTTGACATCTTTACCCTAGGTACGTGACGTAGCTTTACTTTCACTTGATATACTTTTATCCCCTCAAATCAGATTTCCCCTGTTAAGGTGAGTTCATAGCCTCGGCATTTAACTCTTTTAAATGTTTCATAAACCCACGAGGGGGATACATGCTATAAACCATGAATACAATTGTTTTCTAAATGTAATTATCCTTAAATAATATTCATCTGTGTCTAAGTCTCTTTATGCCAAAAGACCCCCACCTATCATGGACCATTAAATCACTTGCGAGTAAACGCTGAATATTATGGATAGGGCCTATCGGGGTTTGACGAATCTCGGTTTTGTTAGCCGTATAGTAACCAAACGCACTATATTTGAAACTCAAATGTATAGCCAATTACCTACACTGGGGGCCATTATACATTATATAATCATTAATGATATATACACAAGTCAGTTTGAGTGGACCATGACTTAGAACGCAATAATACTTTATTCTATAATAATTGTTACTCATGCAATTAATTACACTTATGGTGTATAACAACGTACCCCACAATTGAACTTGTATTCAACTGTGTTAACATAAACAGATTAATTTCACTCAACCTTTGTGTTGACTTTTAGCATGTTTATCTCAGGTAACAGAGCACCTTTGGGCACTGAGTGGCATAGACTTGAGATGGCTTTTTCATGTAGATTTTGGGACCTCTGTTTGTGAAAACTCTGATGAAATAATGAATGATAACTTATCTTTTAAAAACGTCTCTTTCGAGTCGTTTTCTATGATTATGAATGTTGTGCTATGAAATAATACCCCAGATTAGCTTCCGCTGCTATATGTCAAAAATAGGGGTGTTAAAGATTGGTATCAAGAGCCACGTTTATAGAGAACAAGGTTGAAACCTTAGCTATAACTGCTTTTCTTTTTCCATCCAAGAAAGTCCTCCATGCCACTATATCTCCCGAATAGTATGTAAAAGTACATAACTATTTATACTACTATATAAATAACATATGTTATTTACCACTGGGTTGTTAACAGAATGATGTCTTCTTCTAACCATCCTACTTCCGAGATTGAGGATGCTTTTTCCTCTAACTTTCTGGACTATATCCCGGCTTCCTCGGACTATATCCCAGCTTCACCAGGAAAAACTTATTCTAGCTCTTCAAATAACTCATTTGGTGTAGTTCCAATAGTTTCACCAACTCTTTCACTTTTTCATGATGACCCCTATATGAAGGTCATGCATGCTTACTATGCTAAAGAATCACCTATTCCACCACCAACTATTGTGCCTCCATCTACAATGCTATCTCCAATGTTTAATCCTCAAGAATTCTTTCTTCCAGAGGAATTATTGTCACCTAAGAAACAAGGCCATAACCAATCATTCTCCTCTACTTCTGCCCTACCTCAAGAATTTGAGATGAGAGAAAGCTCTCATAAGACAAGTTTGGAACGTCACAAGGAGCAAATTGAGGAAATTCTGAATCACCTCGATGAACTCTCTCTCGACCGCATTGAGCACATAGAAGACAAAATAGAAGGTCTCGGATAAGGTCGGGAGATTATACAATAAGATTTTGACAATATGGAAGCCGAACTCCAAAAGGCTCATGCTCGAATTGCTAAACTTCAAAGAAAGCAAATGGATAATAACAACAAGATTGCTCTGTCTCGCTTTAGGATTGCTAATCTAGAACAAATCATCGAAGAAATCCAAGTCCGTCACCAAGCAGACAAGGAAAGTCTTTTGAATGCAATCTATGAACTCAAGAACAGCTAGAAAGGACCATCGAACTACTAGATTAGATACTAGTTATAGATTTTAACCTAGCCATGAGATATGTTGTATAAATAACAACACTTGTCAAATTTAGACTATGTACAGTACAAAGGCAAGTTGTTCATGATATAATACAATTTCAATCCCGTTATACCTTGTTGTTTCATAATACCGATATATCCATCCTAAAACAACTTCTCTTATATCATCATCTCCGTCTCCATCATTATAAATCATACAATGACTTCTAAATAAATCATAGATACTTATTTCATATGAATTATCTATGATTTCGATATCACTATTGTAACAATGTTTATTTTTAAACTTTAATCATTTTAAAACTTATGATATTATTCTTATTACGTGTTATCTTGTGTTGATAGAATGCCTCCCAAAAGGATGTCAACATCTGGAGCACCAGTTATGACTCAGGCTGCCATTAGGAAACTAGTTGCTGACAGTGTTTTCGTAGCTCTGGAAGCACAAGCCGCTAACATGGCAAATACTGATAATACCACTAGACCAAGAAAAGCTCCTGTGGCAAGACAATGTAGCTACAAAGAGTTCATGAGCTGCCAACCTATCAACTTCAAAGGTACGGAAGGCGCTATTGGTCTCATCCGCTGGTTTGAAAGAACTGAATCAGTGTTTTCCCGTAGCAACTGTACCAAAGACTGCAAGGTGAAGTTTGCTACTGGTACTTTAACTGAAGAAGCTCTATCTTGGTGAAATTCTTTTACCCAACCTATTGGGATAGAAGAAGCTTACAAGATTACCTGGGTTGAATTTAAGAAACTTTTGATAAAGAAGTATTGTCCCCGGACTGAAGTCCAGAAGATGGAAGACGAATTTTACCATTTGACTATGAAGGGGAATGATCTCAAGACATATGTGAGAAGATTCCAGGAATTGGCAACCTTATGTCCCACTATGGTGCCAGATTCTGAGAAAATGATGGAAGTTTTCATTTGGGGATTGCCTCGAAGTATTAAAGGAAATGTTACCGCCTCTAAACCTCAAACTTTAGAGGAAGCCATTAACATAGCCCAGAGGCTAATGGATCAGGTAACAAAGCACACTCTGGTGCAAGTATCAAGTGATCACAAACGAAAGTTTGATGACAGAAGAATTTTCAACAATAACAACTACCGCAACGATAATAACAACAACTACTGTAACACCAACACCAACAACCGCTACAATAATCACCAACCACAACAGAACAGAAGACAAGAAACCTTCAGGGCTTATGCTGCCACCCCAACTGAAAATAATGGATATACTGGAAACCATCCCTTGTGTAAGAAATGCACTCTGCGTCACACGGGTCCTTGCACTGTTAAGTGTAATATTTGCAACAAGGTGGGCCATCTGACTAAGAACTGCAAAAACAAAGAGCCAGCCAATGGAAGTAATCTGCTACCAGTAACAGTTACTTGCCATGCCTGTGGAAAGAAAGGGCATTATACAAATCAATGCCGAAAGACCACCACCAACAATGCCTAGGGAAGAGCCTACATGCTAAGGGATAAGAATGCTCATCAAAACCCGAACATAGTCACGGGTATGTTACATCTAAACCAACATCTAGCTAGAGTATTATTTGATTCTAGAGCCGATAAAAGCTTCGTATCCATATCTTTTGCCTCTAAGCTAAATATTCCACCCATTACAATAGATACCTTTTACAATATCAAAATAGCTGACGGAAACCTAGTAAGCACAAACACTATTATCCAGGTTGCACTCTGACCTTGTTAAACCAACCTTTCAAAATTAATCTTATGCTGATCAAACTTGGTAGTTTCGACGTCGTCATTGGTATGGATTGGTTATCCAAGTATTACGCTAGGATTATCTGTGACGAGAAAGTCGTACACATTCCTATCGATGGTGAAACATTGATCATTCGAGGTAACCGAAGTAAAAACCGACTAAATCTCATATCTTGTATAAAACTAAAAGGTATATATCCAGGGGATGTCAAGTTTTCATAGCCCAAGTAATGGAAAAGAAATTAGACGATAAACGACTAGAAGACATACCAGTAGTCAGAGAATTCCCAAAAGTTTTTCCTGAAGATCTACCTGGCCTTCCTCCCATTTGGCAAGTAGACTTTCAAATTGATTTACTTCCAGGAACGACACCTGTAGCTCGAGCACCTTATAGATTAGCTCCTTTAGAAATGCAGGAACTATCTAACCAACTTCAAGAGTTGGCAGACTGAGGTTTTATTCGACCAAATACTACACCTTGGGGAGATCCTGTCTTATTTGTTAAAAAGAAAGACCGATCTTTCAGAATGTGTATCGATTACCAGGAGTTGAATAAACTTACCGTAAAGAATCGTTACCCATTACCCAGGATCGATGACTTATTTGACCAACTTCAAGGTTCGAGTGTTTACTCAAAGATTGACTTAAGATCAGGCTATCATCAACTGAGAGTTAGGGATGAAGATATTCCTAAGACTGCTTTCAGAACAAGATACGGACACTATGAATTTCAAGTGATGCCATTTGGTTTAACTAACGCACCTATTGTATTTATGGATCTCATAAACCGTGTGTGCAAACCATACTTGGATAAATTTGTAATAGTGTTTATCGATGATATTCTTATCTACTCTCTCAACAAAGAAGAGCACGCAAATCATCTCAGAATAATCCTAGAATTACTCAAAAAGGAGAAATTATATGCCAAGTTTTCCAAGTGTGATTTCTGGATTCATATCGTGCAATTTCTTGGACACTTAATTGATAGCCAAGGACTTCATGTTGACCCCGCCAAGATTGAAGCAGTTAAGAATTGGACATCTGTAACACCCCTATTTTTACAATATTGCAGCGGAAGCTAATCTGGGGTATTACTTCATGGATACAACAACCATAATCATAGAAAATGACTCAAAAGAGACGTTGGAAAAGTTTAGTTATCATTGATTATAATCAGAGTTTTTACAAAATGCAGGTCCCAAAATCTAAAACATCATGTTTGAATGATAACAGTTCAGCCATCTTCGAGTCCATGCCACTCCGTGCCGTATATTGCTCAATAACCTGAGATAAACATGCTAAAAAGTCAACACAAAGGTTGAGTGAAATCCATAGGTTTAGGTATTATAATTTGAATGCAAATGCGATATTTGGGTTACGTTGACATACAACCAGTATTGAAAACATATTTATTATTGCCATTAGCTCATGAATCCGAAGCCTTAGGGTATCGTAATACGTTATAGCCCATGCGGATGCCTTTGCCAAAACACCCGCGTGATTTCCAATGATGTGCAATTGGTTACACGTAACTGGGTACACCAACGGGGAGTCTAGCCCAAATAGATCTATTCACAACATTCGCGCTTACTACGGAGAGTAATTAACGGTTCATGATATTGGGGACTTAAAGGCAAAGCAGTTACTTAGGCAATAGTAAATTGAAGTAGCATACATAAATAATTGCATTCAGGTTTATAGCATGTATCCCCCTCGCGGGTTTATAAAAAGATTGAAAAGCGAGGCTATGAACTCACCTGAACAGTTATATGGAAATTGATAGCAATGTATATGATATGAATAGTAACGGCTTCGTCACAGGCAACCTGGGAATATATGTTAAGTCTTAGTTTGATTGAATATGTATTTTTTGAATATTGATGTTGATTTTTAATATAAAGATTATCATAACACCGTTCGGGCCATCATAATTCAAAAGTCATTCAGTAAACGTTTGAGGAGCTAGGGCACTTTAAATCATAAACCCAACAACTCAGTCAGAACGTAATACCAAGATGAAACTCCTTAATATGAAGCTCCCTAGTATTGTGGTATGATATGGATCCGGGACATGATTTTTGAAAGCACATCGATGATGAATGATATGATAGTTATAACATAAGCGGTTTTAAGCATTTTATTCAATATCTGGAGATGTTAAGCACGTCAAATGTTAATTAAAGTTATGTCTGGTAATGTTTTGAATATGATTTTATACCTTTTCAAAATGTTACATTTTAGACCCTTGAGTTTGAAAAATGGCAGAATATACCCTTGGAGTTTACACTTTTACGACTTTGGTCCTTTAACTTTAAAAGATATACCAAGTAAACCTTGGACTTTGGAAAGTGACATAATAGACCCCTATAGTTATAACTTTGATAAAATGACGTTTATAGTCCTTTTAGTTATAAGTTTCCGAAAGTTACGATATATACCCCTTGCATGGATTATAATTACAAAACATGTCCAAAATGCCATGCAAGCTTATTTTAACATTTCAAAAGATATTTATAGGTTATAATAAACTAAAATATGAAGATTTAACATAACGGAAGTTTAAAATAAACAAAAGTTTTATGACAGTTACGATATATACCACCTTTCATGATTATAAAAACAAAAACATGGGTTGTTTCCAAAATGCAAAGCAAGCAAAATAAAAACATTACAAAAGAAATTTAAACGGTTAATAATAAACAAAAATATGAAGATATAAAAAAAAAACAAAACCAACACATAACGACGGAAATTATAAAATAACGAATCGTAAAAGCAGGAAGCAAAAACGGGTCACCTAAGGGTTTCAAAATTAAAAGAACGCGCGGGTTTTAAATGAAAAATTCCTTTCAAGACTTATCAAATCACTTATCTTTACCATTATAAAATAGACATATTATGAAAGAATATAAACAATAGTTTTACAAGCAAAGCTCAAGTTTACGTAAGAAAAAAAAAACATGAAAATTAGGGTTTCTGTGTAGTAACGGTATTATTGGATCAAAAAGGTATAAACAAAACATACTATTTTTCTTTTATATATAAAGGGGTGAAATCAAAGCAATAATCATTATGATTTTAGCAAGAACATATAACAATATTCACCGTTAAGAAAAGCATAAATATAAGCTATAGAGAACGCTGTTCTTGAAAAAAAAAAAAAAAGAGAAAAAAAAATTGAAGAATAAAAGAAAGAAAGAAAAATAAAAAAAAAAAAAAAAAAAGAAAAAAAAAAAAAAAAAAAGAAAAGAAAAAAAAGAAAAAAAAATAAAATAAAAAAGAAAAAGAAAAAAAAAAAAGAAAAAAAAAACTGAAAAAAAGAAAAGAAAAAAAAAAAAAAGAAAAAAAAAAAAAAAAAAAGAAAGAAAAAAAGAAAAAAGAAAAAAATAAAGTGAACATTATGACGTTATGAAAGCAGAATATAAGCTTAGAGAACCTGGTCTTGAGCTTATGGCTTAGAAATGGTTCAAAATCAGGACTTTCGGCTTCGTACGCCTAGAATAATGACTCCAGGGCTTTGTTTCTTGGTTTCTTTTGCTTCCTTTCTGAACTTGAGCCTTCTTAAGACCTCTTAGGATCTCTTAGATCAAAGGATTGCTTCTATGTAAGGGTTATAGAGGAGGAAGTGGGGGATGAAGAAAAATGAATGATTTAGGTTCCTATTTATACTAGTTTGAGACCCAGGAAGTTAAGGAACCTTTGTAATCTGATGTGAGACAGTTGGAATATCTAGATCATGAGGTGAAAAAGCTACATGATGAGTATGTATGCTAGAAATCAACTAGAAGGTGTTGGAACACCTATGTACTTGCCGCGGCTATGATAGAAGGAAAAGAGGTGATGTGGTTTATTTTAAGACCAAGTATGGAGTAGATATTTGTATGAGATGCTTGTAAGCAGCTTAGGGATGAAGTATCTTAGTCATTGAGGTGCTTGTTTGCAAAAAGAAAGCTTAAAATGGGTCAAAATGAAAGAATCTAGGTTACGGGTTCATTAGGGCATGAATTGTGTTTCTATGCTTGGATTTCATATACATTTGATTAAGAATGATAGTTTACTAATCCTAAGACTTATATTAAGGATTATAATCAAAATTTGATAGGTGGTTTGGGTTAAAATGGGTAGAAAATGAGTAAACGGGTCAAAAGTTCCAATTAGGGCATAATTAGGGTTTTCTAGTTTTATTTCTTCTATATTATTGTTAATATGGTGAAATGATGATGGAATGTGATTGATAATGTTATAATTAATGTTATTACAACTTATTTGAGAGTTGGTTTGAGTTTACAATAGATAAAAATGAAGAAACGGGTCACAGTTTAGAAACTAGCTCGGTTTTAGGGTTTAGGGTTTTGAATTAGGGTTTTGAGTGCAAAAAGATGTATGAAAGCTTATGAATAGAAATATTAGGGTTTACATATTGTATAATTAGTGTAGTAGCTTGTACACAAGTGGTGGTGAAGAAATTAGAATGAAAACAGAGGTAAAACAGCTATTTTGGAGATCATGCTTAATGATTTATATATTGAGCTTTTAAAGACTTGTACTTTAACTTGGAGGGATTTTACATTTTAAATGAGATGTTATATTGCTTGTACATATGCCTTAGTAGCTTGAGCATTTACTTTAGATGTTAACCTTTCATGATATTAGGGTTTTAGAGATATACGATAACGGTTTAGAGCCCGTTTTGATATAATGTTGCAAATGTCACATTATAAATGTACTTTGTAATAATGATATTATGATATTGAATTGATATGTTATGATGTTTGCTTGACATATATGATGATAGGATTGCTATATGTAGGTTGCCTGAGCCTGTTAACTTTAGTTATGCAAGAAATGTTGCATATTGAGATATTGGCAAAGTAATGTAATGTAATAAAGCGAAAAATTTCCCTGAAAAAGGTGAGTTCATATATAATTGATAGATTATACATCATCTAACTTAATAGATGGATATTTACATTTATGAAAATTACGGGTTGTTATAGTCTCCACTCCTTACAGAAATCTCGTCCCGAGATTTAATTGAAAGTTATAGTGATATAGATGTAGGTACTAGGCATGAATTTGATCTTTATGTTTGGCTAATCAAGGTCACAAGTTCACGTGTGTGATGCATTTATAATTATGTTGTACACCATAATTATAATTACCTCATTTCACACGTCTACTTATTTTCAAGACCACACCTTTTGATGACAGCTAATAGAATTTCTCTAGTTGCTGATAGAACCTAGGTGGATATTTAGCACGAATTTCATCTTCGCGTTCCCATGTAAACTCTGGTTCTCTTTTAGAGTTCCATCGCACTTTGATTATAGGAATACAACTTTGATTTAATTTCTTGATTTCTCGATCCATAATTTCCACTGGTTCTTCTACAAAGTTGAGTTTGTCGTCGAGCTAAAGGAATGATGAGAGATTCATCGGATAAGCATTTCTTGAGATTAGAAAAGTGGAAAGTACTACTAAGCTCTTTAGGAAGCTCTAGTCTGTATGCCACTAGACCAATTTGTTCAAGGATTTCGAATGGTCTAATGTATCGGGAATTACGCTTTCCTCGTTTTCCGAGTCGAAAGATAACTTTGCGAGGTGATACTTTTAACATGACACGATTGTCAACTTGAAATTTTAAAGGCTTTTGCCTCATATTGGCGTAACTTCTTTGTCGATCTCTTGCAGCTTGCAAGTGTTGACGAATTTGCACGATCTTTTCAGTGGTTTCTTGAATTATTTCTGGTCTCGAGATTTAGCCGAATGCCGAAGTGATGTCAATGATTATGAATTGTAAGAGAGTTGCAATCCTATTGGATATAAATTTAGAAATGTACAGATAATGGCTAGAGATTAACCGTATGAAGGTAATAATGATAATAAAGAAAAGGAATTTATTTGTACAAACGGATTTGAAAGAAACTTGTTTGTACGAATACCATACTTAAGCCTACTCATTTATAATTTGTCATTTACAAACAGAGGCGTCCCAATCCTTGTAATTGAGAATTTATAAATTCATAGTTTAGAGGTTTATAATTTCCTTATTCAAATGAAGAAGCGTCCTAATTCATTTCAATAAGATCATTATAAATCATCCTATTTAAGCATAAAACATGATATCAAAACGGTATTAGGTAGAAGATAAAACTATGCGAAGGATAATGAGACATTAAATCACACGATACTGATCCAAAAATCAGACTTGGAGAATTTGGCATACAATTCTTTCCTTCTGAGTAATTTCAGAATTATTCTTAAATGTTCCGCGTGTTCTTCGTTATTATAAGAGTAGATAAGAATATAATTGATGAACACTATTATGAATTTGTCTAAGTATGGTTTACATACCTGATTTATGAGATTCTTGAATATGGTAGGCATGTTATATAAACCAAATTACTTGAATTTTATAGTGTCCGTATCTCGTTCTGAAAGCAGTCTTAGGAATACCTTCATTCCTTACTCTCAATTTATGATAGTCTGATCTTAAGTCGATTTTTAAGTAAACGCTTGAACCTTGAAGTTGATAGAATAAGTCATTGATTCTGGGTGATAGGTAAGTTTATTCAACTCTCGGTGATTGATATATATTCTAAAGGATAAGAAGAAAAACGGATCTCCTGGATATATACCTTTTGGTTTTTATACAGGATATAAGATTTAGTTGGGTTTTGTTTTGGTTACTTTGAGTGATCAAAGTTTTACCGTCGATAGGAATGTGGATGATTTTCTTGTCGCATAAAATGTTGGCATGATACTTGGATAATTAATCCATACTGATGATAATGCTGAAATAAGATTAATTCTGAAAGGTAGGTTTTACAAAGTCAGAGGGCGACCCTAGATAATGGTACTATGAAATAGTGTGGTATAAAACGGAATTGTATTATATCATAAACAACTTGCCTTTACACTTTACATAGTCAAGATTTGACAAGTGTTTTTATTTATACCACACATCCTGTGGTTAGGTCATAACTATAACTGGAATCTAATTTTAGGAGTCCGAGGTTCTTTTGTTTTTGCAGTTCCTGGTCAGATGACCTATCTTGTTGCATGTCCGACACTTGATAGTGCAAGGTCCTATGTGATGTAGGGTGTATCTTGTACACAAGGGACGGTTTCCAGTATACCCATTGCTGGCAGTATAAGCCTTGAAGGTTTCTTGTTTCTTATTCTGCTGTTGGTGGTGATTGTTGCTACAGTTGTTGTTACGGTAGTTGTTGTTGTTGCGATTGTTGGAGTGGTTATTTTTATTGTGGTCATTAGGGTAGTTGCTGTTGTTAGTAGTGTTTCCTTCATCATCGAACTTTCGTTTATGGTTATTGCTTTCTTGTACAGAATTATGTTTCATTACATGCTTTATTAACTTTTGGGTCATGGTAATGTCTTCTTCCATTTTCTTGATCTCAGTTTGAGGGCAATACTTCTCTATCAAGAGTCTCTTAAATTCAGACCCGGTGATCTTATAGGCTTCTTCTATTCCAATAGACTGGGTAAATGAATTCCACCAGAACAAAGCTTCCTTAGTGAGGGTACTAACAGCAAATCTCACTTTGTTCTTCTCAGCACATTTGCTATGAGAAAATATCGATTCAGTCCGTTTAAACCAGCGAATGAGACCAACAGCTCCGTCCGTACCATTGAAGTAGAAAAGTTGGTAACTTGTAAACTTCTCGTAAGCGCATTTCCTTGCTACAGGAGTTTTTCTTGGTTTAGAGTTGGGATTGTTTATACTTGCCATCATTGCAGCTTGTGCTTCCAGAACTGTGGCAACGCTATGAGCAACTAGTTTCTCGATGGTAGCATGAGTCAGGACTGGTGCTTCAGATGTTGACATCCTTTTGGGAGGCATTCTATCAACATAAGATAACACGTAATAAGAATCCATATAATGATAGTCATATCACAAGTCATTGTATAAAAATTAAAAATTTCATACTTAGTGATATTGAATATCATTGTGTGAATTTTGAAGCAAGTTCTAACAAGAAATGCATATTCCTTGATATTACATTGTAGAAGTTTTGGAATTTAAGATTTTCATATATGAACGTTCAAACAAGCATTTGACTTATTAGATTCCTCGGGATTAGTTCACTTCTCAGTGGTCGTAGTATGATTTATAATGAGTTATCTAACTCTGCATAGATAAACTCATTGAAGGGATAATCGGGTGGTGGCCTAGTTAATTGATGATGAAGACGGAGATAACAAGAAATGACATATATGATATTGAAACGATAAGGTAAAATGGAATTTCAACTTTATTTATAGATAACTTATCTTACATAACCTAAGATCTAACAGGTGTTGCTACTCATATTACGTGTCCTTAGATAACAAGTGATAAAGATAAGGTTTCGACCTAGTAGTCTTGAAGTTTATGAAGTGTGTTCCATAAGATTTTTCATATATAGTTGATGGCAATCTTGGATATCAGAAATCCTAAAGTGAACAAAAGAAATCTTGTCTCTCTGTCCCACATGCTTCTTCTGTAGTTCAAGTATCTGTGTGCGGGCTTCCTTAAGTTTGGTTTCTATTTCATCAAAATCTCTTGACATGATTATCCAATCATTCAATTTAGTGGAAAGAGGGTTCTTCTAAGTAATATAAAATACGATGCTTCCGATGTTCCTTGATAGAACTTTTTCTTATTTCAAACATCTAAGGTGGAGAAAGATGGTGATATCAATCACAGGTTTGATTCCGAGATGATTTAGATAACGTAGTTGAGGAAGAAGATAAGGAATGGATTTGCTTCTTAAGTGGTAATAATTCTTCAGGAACAAAGAAATATTGAGGATCAAACAGTAGTGATGGTGATAATATCGGAGATGGAGTTAAAATAGCTGGTGGAGTAATATGATCTGGTAATGAAATAGGTAATTCCTTAGCATAAAATGCTTGTACGTCCTTCAAATAAGGGTTATTGTAGAAAGGTAAGACCACTGATGGGATTATATTAGAGTTTTCTAAAGAGTTCAGAGAACTGCTTAATGCTTTCTGATGAAGCTGGGAAATAATCCAATGAGACCGAAGTATAGTTAAGAATATTCATAGATTAATAAAAGCATCATCCATGTCCGGAATAAGGAGAGGTGAAGAAACATCAATAGTTAACAAGAAACCCAGATGTAAATAACATCAGTTATTTATGACTAATATAGAATAATATTAATGTACATTTAAATACTAGATCCGGAATGTAAGTGGCACACGAAGACTTTGATGTCTAGAAAAAAGAATGTTGATTATTAAGGTTTTGACCTTGTTCTCATAACCATGGCGCTGATACAATCTGTAACACCCTTATTTGGACAAAAGCAGCGGAAGCTAACTGGGGTTAATTACTTTCATGGATACAACAAACATAATTATAGAAAACGACTCAAAAGAGAACGTTGATCAAAAGATACGTTATGATTCTTTTAAATCAGAGTTTACAAAGGCAAATCCAAAATCTAGTTTACATACAATGTGAATTATTACAATTATGCCATCTTCATGTCCTACTCGCCACTTCGGGCCTATTAGTTACCAAGATAAAAAAATGTTAAAAGTCAACACAAAGGTTGAGTGAAATCCATAGGTTTAAGTTTAATAATTTGAATGCAAGTGCGATATTAGGTTACGTTGATATACACCCGTTATTGAAAAATATATTTATTATTGCCATTAGCTCATGAATCCGAAGCCTTAGGGTATGGTGATACGTTATAGCCCCTGTGGGTACTTTTGCTAAAATACCCGCGTGATTTCTAATGATGTGCAATTGGTTATCGTAATTGGATACACCAACGGGGAGTCCAGCCCAAATAGATCTATTCACAACATTCGCGCTTACTACGGAGAGTAATTAACGGTTTCAATGATATATGGGACTTAAAGGCAAGTAGTTACTTAGGCATAAAAAAATGAAATAGCATACAAAAATAATTGCATTCATGTTTATAGCATGTATCTCCCTCGCGGGTTTATAAAAAGATTGAAATGCGAGGCTATGAACTCACCTGAACGGTTATAAGGAAATTGATAGCAAAGGTATATGGAATGAAAGTAACGGCTTCGTCACGGCAACCTAGGTAAATATATGTCAAGTCTAGTTTGATTGAAATGTAAGAATTTACATTGATGTTAGGTTTTAATATAAAAAATTACATAACACCGTTCGGATAGCCATCATAATTCAGAATTCATTCAGTAAACGTTTTTGAGGAGTTAGGGCAACTTTAAATCGGAAACCCACACTCAGTCATAAAAACGTAATACCAAGTAATGAAACTCCATAATATGAAAGCTTCCTAGTATTGGTGGTATGATATGAATCACGGGATATGATTTTTTTGAAAGCACATAGATATGAATGAATAAAGTTACAACATAAGCGGGTTTTAAGCATTTTATTTAATATCTAGAAATGTTAAGCACGTCAAGCGTTAATTAAAGTTATGTCTTGTAATGTTTTGAATGTGTTTTTATACTTTTTCAAAATGTTACATTTTAGACCTTTGAGTTTGAAAAGTGGCAGAATATACCCTTGGAGTTTGCACTTTTACGACTTTGGTCCTTCAAGTTTAAAAGATATACCAAGTAAACCTTGCACTTTGAAAAGTGATATAATAGACCCTTATAGTTATAACTTTGATAAAATGACATTTTTAGTCCTTTTAGTTATAAGTTTCTGAAAGTTACGATATACACCCCTTGCATGCATAATATTTACAAAACATGTCCAAATTGCCATGCAAGCTTATTTTAACATTTCAATAGACATTTATAAGTTATAATAAACTAAAATATGAAGATTTAACGCAACGCAAGTTTAAAATAACGATTCGTTAAGCTAGGAAGCAAAACGGGTCAAATTAGGGTTTTAAAATGAAATGCGTGGGTTTTAAGTTCAAATTCTTTCAAGAATTATCAAAGAACTTATTTTAATGTTAGTTAAGCTTATTGGGATAGATTATAACAATAGTTTATAAGTTTAGCTTATAGATTAAGCAAAAACATAAAATTAGGGTTTCGGGTGTACGGTTTTGGATCAAAAAGGTAAAACACATAGGTTTTTGAGTTCAAAGCTTTATGTTATGATTTTAGCATGATCATATGAACATTATGACGGTATGAATACATAATATAAGCTTAGAGAACCTGTTTTGAGCTTATAGCTTAGAAATGGGTTGGAATCGGGACTTTTAGCTTCGTATGCCTAGAATAACGACTCCAGGGCTTCGTTTTTCTTGGTTTCTTTTACTTCCTTTCTGAACATGAGCCTTCTTAAGACCTCTTAGGATCTATTAGAGAAAAGTATTGCTTCTATGTAAGGGTTATAGAGGAGGAAGTGGGGGATGAAGAAAAATGAATGATTTAGGGTCCTATTTATAGTCGAACCACCCTTAGGGCTCAAGGTAAGCTTGAAATCTATGTTAGGACATATGTATAAGCTAGGTAGGGATGTGTAGAAGCTAGTGTATGAGTTGTATAAGCTAGAAACTAGCTTTGGTAAGTTGGTTTGCTTTGGTGATGTTGCGGCTAAACAAGGAAGGAAAAGGAAGCCATGTGCAATTTTTAATCTATAAATGAAGTAGATATTTGTGTAAGGTACTTGTAAGCAGCTTAGGGATGAAGTAGCTTAGTCATGGAGGTGCTTGATTGCAATATAGGACTTTTGAATGGGTTAAAATGTAGAAAGCGTGTATACGTAGTAATTTAGTGCTCGATTAGGGTTCAGATTAAGTATTCTACTTGTAATTTGTGTACATATGATTAATACATGATAGTGTGACTGATCCTACGACTTATATTAAGGATTTAATAATCAAAATTGGATAGGTTTTGGGTTAAAATGGTAGAAAAATAAGTAAACGGGACAAAAGTTACAATTATGGCAAATAATTAGGTGTTCTAGCTTTTGGTTTCTTGTACAATTGGTTAATATAGAGTGAAATGATGATGGAATGTGAGTGATAATGTTATAATTAATGTTATTACAACTTATTTGAGAGTTGGTTTGAGTTTACAATAGATAAAATTGAAGAAACGGGTCACGGTTTAGAAACTAGCTCGGTTTTAGGGTTAGTTTTTGAATTAGGGTTTTGAGTGCAAAAAGATGTATGAAAGCTTATGAATAGAAATATTAGGGTTTACATATCGTATTATGAGTGTAGTAGCTTATACACAAGTGGTGGTGAAGAAATTAGAATGAAAACGGAGGTAAAACGGCTATTTTGGAGATCATGCTTAATTATTTGTATATTGAGCTTTTAAAGACTTGTACTTTGACTTGGAGGGATTTTACATTTCAAATGAGATGTTATATTGCTTGTACATATGCCTTAGTAGCTTGAGAATTCACTTTAGATGTTAACCTTTCATGATATTAGGGTTTTAGAGATATACGATAATGGTTTAGAGCGCTTTTTGATATAATGTTGCAAATGTCACATTATAAATGTACTTTGTAATAATGATATTATGATATTGAATTGACATGTTATGATGTTTGCTTGACATATATGATGATAGGATTGCTGTATGTAGGTTGCTTGAGCCTGTTAACTTTAGTTATGCAAGAAATGTTGCATATTGAGATATTGGCAAAGTAATGTAATGTAATAAAGTGAAAATTTTCCCTGAAAAAGGTGAGTTCATATATAATTTATAGATTGTACATCATCTAACTTAATAGATGGATATTTACATTTATGAAAATTGCGGGTTGTTATAACATCTCCTACTACACCCACAGAAATATGTCAATTCTTAGGACTTGCCGGCTATTATTGGAGATTTATCAAAGATTTTTCAAAGAATGCAAAGTCTCTAACTGAATTAACCCAGAAAAACAAGAAGTATATCTAGGGAAAAGACCAAGAATCGGCTTTCCAACTGCTAAAACAGAAGCTATGTGAAGCTCCAATCTTAGCATTACCAGGATGAAACGATGATTTTGTTGTTTACTGTGATGCATCCCATCAAGGTCTGGGAGCGGTGTTAATGCAAAGAGAGAAAGTTATTGCATATGCATCCTGACAACTCAAACCTTATGAAGAAAACTATACCACTCATGATCTCGAATTAGGAGCAGTTGTGTTTGCTCTTAAAATTTGGAGACACTACCTATACGGTACAAAATGTACTGTGTTCACTGATCATAAAAGTCTTCAGCACATCCTTGATCAGAAAGAATTAAACATGAGACAACGTCATTGGTTAGAATTGCTCGCAGATTATGATTATGAGATTCGTTATCATCCTAGAAAGGCAAATGTTGTGGCAGATGCCTTAAGCCGAAAGGAACGAATCAAACCACTCTGAGTTAGATCATTAGTTATGACCATTCATCTAAACTTACCCTCACAAATTCTTAAAGCTCAAACCGAAGCACTCAAAGAAGAAAACATCAAGGCCGAGAACTTACGAGGAATGGATAAAGCATTTAAAATACGTCCTGATGGAACTCGTTGTATTAAGAACTAACGCTGGTTACCACTCTTTGGTAATTTGAGAGACTTGATCATGCATGAGAACTATAAATCGAAGTATTCCATTCACCTGGGTTCTGACAAGATGTATCAGGATCTAAATAAACTCTATTGGTGGCCTAACATGAAGGCAATCATCGCTGAATATGTTGGCAAATGTTTAACATGTTCTAGAGTTAAGGCATAATGTCAAAAGCCATCCGGCTTACTTGTACAACCGGAGATTCCTATGTGGAAATGGGAGAGAATTACAATGGATTTCATCGCAAAACTGCCCAAAACATCAAACGGACATGACACAATCTGGGTCATTGTCGATCTCCTAACTAAATCCGCACACTTCATCCCTACCCGAGAAACAGATAGTATGGAAACCCTTACAAGGTTATACATCAAAGAAATAGTCTCCCGGCATGGCGTGCCAATATCTATCATTTCGGATCATGACAGTCATTTCACATCCAGATTCTGGCAATCATTTAAAAACGTGCTTGGGTACTCAAATAAGACATGAGTACAACATATCATCCCGAAACCTATGGACAAAGTGAAAGGAGCATTCAAACACTCGAAGACATGCGATTCGGTGTGTTATGATTTTGGAAAGGATGGAAAGACATTACCAGTGGTAGAATTCATACAATAAAGTTTTCATGCCGTATCAAGGCTAGCACATTTGAGGCACTTTATGGGTCGAAAGTACAGATCACCTATTTGCTGGGCCGAAGTTGGAGATGTTCAACTTACAGGACCAGAAATAATCCATGAAACCACTGAAAAGATAGTGCAAATTCGACAACGCTTGCAAGCTGCAAGAGATCGGCAAAGAAGTTACGCCAATGTAAGGCGAAAGCCTTTAGAATTTCAAGTTGGAGATCGTGTTATGTTAAAAGTGATCACTCGTAAAGGTGTCATCTGATTCGGAAAACGAGGAAAGCTTAATCCTCGGTACATTAGACCATTCAAAATCCTTGAACGGATTGGCCCAGTGGCATACAAACTAGAGCTTCCTGAAGAGCTTAGTAATGTCCACAGTACTTTCCACATTTCTAATCTAAAGAAATGCTTATCTGACGAATCCCTTGTCATTCCAATGAAAGAGCTTCGACTCGATGACAAACTCAACTTTGTAGAAGAAACCAGTGGGGGGATTATGGATCTTTTTTTTTTGAGACGGTTAAGCAACTGAAACAAAGTCATATTCCTATAATCAAAGTAAGATGGAACTCTAAAAGAGGACCAGAATTTACATGGGAACGCGAAGATCAAATTCATGCCAAGTATCCACATCTGTTTTTTAAACACCTCTCGGCAACAATAAATCTCGGGACGAGATTCTTTTAAGGAGGGAGACTATACAACCCCAATTTTCATCAATGTAATTATCCATCTATTAAATTAGATGCACTGTAATATCCATCTATTAAATTAGATGCACTGTAATATCCATCTATTATAAATATATCACCTTCTTACAAGGAAATTTTTTGCTTTATCTCATTATGCAACGTAACTTGCATCTCTAAAGTAAACGAGCTCACGCAACCTCTACCAATGCCATCTCTATCTATGTTTATATCATGTAAACATCCTAATATGTCAAGTCTATATCCTTAATAATCATTGTAAAAGTTAACATTATCTATTTAACATACTTTCTCAAAACGTTATATCAAAACAAGCATTAAACGTTAACGTTTATATCACCACTTTAGTACAAGGTACAAGCACTTAATGCATGACTTTTAAACCTTAAACCTAAACCCTAATTCATCCTAAACCCTAATCTAAAACCCTAAACCCTAAAAATGAAACCCTAAACCCTAATTTCACTTTCAACCAAAAACTAAACCCTAAACCTAAAACTAAGCCCTAAACCTTAATCCTAAGCCCTAATCTCAATCCTAACACTAATCCTAAACCTTAATCTACCCTTAATCCTAACCCTAATCCACATTTTAAAACCCTAAACCCTAAACCGAGCCCTAAATGAACCCGATACCCTTTTCCCTCCATTTCTACCCATTTTAAACCCAACCAAGTATCCTAGCACCTCTATGACTAAGCTACTACAGCCCTAAGCTGCTTACAAGCACCTCCCTTTCAACTCTTGGCCACCAAGCTTGCTACATCACCACCTTGTCACTCCATTCTAGCCGAACCCCCCAAAACCCCTCCACCTTGCTTAGCTAGTCTTCTAGCTCTCAACACTCACACACTAGCTCTTCCTTGTCATCCCTAGCAGCCCTTAGTCATCACACCTTGGTCCTTACTCTTGCTAACTTGGCCTCCAAGGATTATTAAGGCTATAAATAGCCGAACCCCTTTACCATTCAATCTCACACCTCAAACTCAAACATAAACAACAATGGAGTCTTAAGAACAGCCAAGAAGGATCAAGAGAAGCCACAAGACCAGGAGTGAAGCCAAGAACCAAGAGAAGAAGCCTTGTGAAGTCGTTTCTAGGCGTACGAGTACTAAAAAACCCCATTCGACCCATTTAAGTAAGCCATAATCTTGTTCTAAAAGCTAAAATTCTGTTTTAAAACTTTCATAAGGCTTGTATGATCATATCTAAGCTCTTGTTAAAAGCTTTAAACTCAAAACCATGCGTGGTTAATTTTCTAAAACCAAACGAACCCTAAAAACCCTAATAACTCGTTTTCTTTAATTCTACAAGCTAATCTCATAAGCTCTTGTTATAAGCTATTCCTATAAGCTTATTTATCATTTCTATAAACTTTTTATCACGTCTTAAAAGCTTAAACATGTTGGATTAATTTTTCGAACCTAAACGACCCATTTTGTCATTTTAAGCTCTTAAACCCTTTTTATAAGCTATAAGCTCGTAAAAGTTGTTTATCCTAACTTATTTTAGCTTATTATAATATGCTATAACCTAAAAAATCTCTTTTGAAATCCAAAAAATAAGCTTGCATGGAATTTGGACTTGTTTTGCAAATTATTTTCATGTAAGGGGTATATATTGTAGCTTTTGGAAAATATTACCTACAAGGGCCATTTCTATAATTATATTAAATTTATAACTCCAAGGGATATTCTTGCCAAATTTTAAAGATAAAGGTTTAAATTATATATACATTATATATAAGGACTAAACTTGTAAAAGTTTATAAACCAAGGGTAAATATTGCCATTTTTGAAAACTTAAAAATATAAAATATTATATTTTTATACGAATTATAAAAATATATATTAATATTATAAAACTCTATTTTTTTAAAACCCAACACATTAATCGTTATTAATCACCGATCAACGCATTATAAAACAATTACGTTATATATTTAACGTAATTTATCATCGACTAACTTTTGAAGAAACTTAAAGTCTTATCGTATCACGTTACTAGGGAGCTTCATATAAGGAGTTTCATTTGGGTATACGTTTTGATGAGTTGCTGTATTTACGATTTAAAGTGTCTTGGCTCCTTAAACGCTTACTACATGACCTCTGAATTATGATGGCCCGAACAGTGATACAATATTTCCATAAATTAATAAATTAAAGTAATACGTTAAACTTTATGAAATTTTGAAACATAAACTATCACACTAAAACTTAACATATCACCCAGGTTGCGTGACGAAGCCGTTACTTTCACTTGATATACTTTTGCCATCAATCAGATTTCCCTATACTATTAAGGTGAGTTCATAGCCTCACTTTTAAATCTTCTATTTCATAAACCCGTGAGGGGGATACATGCTATAAACCATGAATACAAGTGTTTTCTAAATGTATGATATCCTGATATATTATTGCATCTGTTGTCTAAGTCCCTTTATGCCAAAAGACCCCCACCATCATGGACCATTAATCACTTGCGAGTGAACGTGAATATTGTGAATAGGCCTATTGGGATTGACGAATCCCGTTTGTGTTAGCCGGATAGGTAACCAAACGCACTATATTTGAAACTCATAGGTATATGGCAATTACCTACACGGGGGCCATTATCTTTATATATATCATCTTTACTTATATATAGGACAGTTTACAACACTTCATTAAAGACATGTCATCAAACTATCCATGTCACTAATGTCATGTCACCATATTTGAGGTTTTATTTGCCATAT